>CAUYON010078870.1:0-10144 GCA_963573935.1 Arctocebus calabarensis
GAATAATGAGGGGCGGCGCCTATGGCTCAGTGGGTTGGGCACTGGCCCCACATACTGAGGGTGGCAGGTTCAAACCCAGCCCCAGCCAAAACTGCAACCGCAACAACAACAACAAAAGAATAGCTGGGCATTGTGGCGGGCGCCTGTAGTCCCAGCTACTTGGGAGGCTGAGGCAACAGAATCACCTAAGCTCAAGAGCTGGAGGTTGCTGTGAGCTGTGACGCCACTGCACTCTATAGAGGGTGACAAAGTGAGACTCTGTCTCTAAAAAAAAAAATTATTCAAAAGAAAATATAAAGAGAAAAATACTGCAAACATCTGAGAGCTCATGCACGGGGTTCCAGAAGGAGAGCAAAGAAACAGGGGAAAGAAAGATTTGACAAAACGCTGGCTCAGCATTTCTCAAAATGAATGACAGACACCACACCACAGATCCAAGAAGTTCAGTGGACTCTAAGTAGGAAAAATACAGAAACAAAACAAAAGAGCATGTGGGCATAATTTAGTCAATAGTATTGTGCCAGTGTCATTTTCCTAGTTTTGATCATTGTACCTCGATTATGTAAAATGTTGACTTTAGGAGAAACTGGGTAAAGGGGATACAGGAACTCTCGATGCTATTTTTGCAACTCTAATTTTAAAATTATTCCAAACTCAAAAAGTCTTTAACAAGTGGTTTTAGTGTTAGGTACTATATTGAGAACGGGCCAGGAAGGCCTGGGACAGGAAAAGAAAAGATGACTTTCTTACGAAGCTACTTACTACATTCAGTTATTCCCAATACCCTGCATTTGAGCTCTGGAGTTTGAATTTTAAGTCAGCTCCTTGGCCTATCCCAGGAACCCAAGTACTATTTGTGTTATCACCACCATGCAAACAACCCTCCAGTTTCAACAACTAACTTAGATCAGAACCGTAAGAGCTGAGCACATAGGTAAAGAGTATTATGTATACTTGGATTTTATATACATTTTTCTCCTAAAAGATTTTGAGCAATTTCATTACATATGAAGTATTATATTTTGGAGAGAATAACAGAAATGTAAACTCTTGTCTCTTCGCTTCAGGAACTGACAGGACAAACTGTTGTTTTATGTATACTCAATGAGGAATTTTGAATTCAATACTTTTTCCTGACTCTTTCAACTTTTCCCCCTTTTCTCATGTCCTGTAATGATTCCGAAAACAATTCAGCACCTGTGCAGTTGAAATCAATCTTTTCATTCTAAAACCTAGACACTGCATGTCCTTCCCCTCATTAAGTTGAATTTGTCTTAGGAATCTTCTTCTTCCCACGTCCCTTTCTGCTCGTCTTCCCCACGATCTCAGTCTGTTCCTTCTTTGCTTATCAAAACTTCTTCTCAAGCACCTGTGGCTCAAAGGAGTAGGTTGCCGGCCCCATATTCCAGAGGTGGTGGGTTCAAACCCAGCCCCAGTTAAAAAAAAAAAAAAAAGAAAAGTTGAAAAAAGTTAGCTCGGCACCTGTAGCTCAAAGGGCTAAGGCGCCAGCCACATACACCTGAGCTGGTGGGTTCGAATCCAGCCCGGGCCCGCCAAACAACAATGACGGCTGCAACTAAAAAAATGGCCAGGCATTTTGGCGGGTGCCTGTAGTCCTAGCTACTTGGGAGGCAGAGGCAGGAGACTCGTTTGAGCCCAGGAATTGGAGGTTGCTGTGAGCTGTGATGCCACAGCACTCTATCCAGGGTGACAGCTTGAGGCTCTGTCTCAAAAAAAAAAAAAAGAAAAAGAAAGAAAGTTTAGACAATTCACCAATGGGGGACATCTCCCACGTTTTGTAAAAATTTTCCTACATCCATTCCAGGACAGAGAAGAGTATATTTGCCCAGACCTTCAGAGCAGCAGAGTGAGGGGCTGGGATCTAAGGCACGGCTGGAGATGGCTCTCCAGTCCTGTCTATGTCACCTGCCAGCTGGGGAACCTCAGGGCAGTCACCTTACTGCTTTGAACTTCAGATTCTATATGGACAGAATGAAGATTATTGCGTGTTCGCTTCACTGGTGGAAGAGGGGATTAAAGAAGACAGTGCTTGTGAAATGTGGGAAATAGTGCTCGCTACACAGATATGAGATCAGCTGGAATAAAGCACAGCAACTCCATCTCTGAGCCCCGGGCTGCCCAGGATGCTGTGATTGTTTCAGCCCCAGGAAACTGCAGCAGTCAGGAAGGAGGAGGGCTCTATTCATAACCCAGGAGCTCAGCTCACTGCCTCCTAGGAAGGAAGGATCTAATTACGGTAAGTCTCCAGAGCCAAAGAATCCCAGAGTCCTCATGAGCCACGATCAGTCCTGACACTCTGCTTATGCTGGGTTTCAGCCCGAACCCCACATCTGAATCCCACTGCAAGTCACATGCATTCTGGTTCTCACCCTCTGCTGCCCATGGCTAAGTCCCCTCACCTGCCATCCTCTTCCCACATCTTCCCTGACCATCCGTTCATTCAGCTGACGCCAATGCTGAAGCCCAGTGTGCCACTGAACCATTCATCATTCACACTTTCATATTCTGACACAGGAGCCTACACACCTCACACCTCCCCTTTCCTAAAACATCCATGGCCGTCCTGCCCATGTGGCCAGTACTGCACACACGCATATTGATTAAGACTTAATACCTTCATGTTTTTCTAAACCCACATGCATGAAGTGTTGTGGAACGACGGCCTATGGGAGGGGACGGGGGTGTTTGGACTGGCATCGGCAGTGCGTATGGACAAATTCACTTTGCTCTACCAAGGGCAAAGGCTGACATGGCCTTATACCTTTGTGTCCAGGAGAAACTGCAGAGCAGCTCTGCATTTTCTTCTACCTTACAAATATGCTACCTCAAAGTGCTACCAATAAACCTTTCTAACTGTACGTGCTCTTGCTAAGGGCATGTGTCTTAATCAAAATTTGTTTTTTTGTTTTCTTGGGGGGGGGTTTGGCGTGTGTATATTGATGAATGAAATCTTACCTATTAAATATATTATTGAATCATGGAAAAAAAAAAAAAGACTTAAGACAGGACCTTGTCCGTGACCCTAATTAAGGAAAAATCTTGAAGTCTGATTTAAAAACTAAAGACCTTTTCCTACAAACTATGCTTCCTGCCCATGTGAGATGGGGAAAATTGGGGCAGCAGCGGCCGCCCTGCTACGGGGCTGCACCATTTGCAGGTGTGTCCTCATGCAAAACAAAACTGTGGGGCCCTTATTAAAAAATTATTAAGAATTTCAAATTATGGTTGTGGCAGGCACCTGTAGTCCTAGCTACTTGGAAGGCTGAGGCAAGAGAATCACTTAAGCCTAAGAGTTTGAGGTTGCTGTGAGCTGTGAGGCTATGGCACTCTACCGAGAGCGACATAGTGAGACTGTCTCAAAAGAAAAAAAAAGAATTTCAAATTCTTGTGCAATTGCAGGGCATTTTGGTTGCAGGGCCCCAGTGGAGGTTGGATTCCTATCCATTAGTACAAGTCCAAGGTTGGGGTCCTTTCTTTCTTGCCTTAACCATAAGGAAGAACTCACTCTACAAAGTGTAGCCTCAGACCCTTTCTTAGCATTTAATCCTCTTATCTTTAATTTTGCATGAAAGCATTTTTCCTTCCTTAAAAGAACTTAAAGCATCAGCAAACACGTGAGGGCATTTGAGACTGGTGATAAGATAGAAGGATGAGAAAGAGAGGGAGGGACCTAAAATCGAGCAAGCCTGTTCCATTTGCAGGCCCAGTAGAAACCTATGTGGTCACTCAGCACACACAGTGGAGTGAGGGGGGATCAGAATGACCATTCTGCCAAGTTCTGCCACCCTCGCCTCTCTGGACATGCTGGCCGAGAACTTGGAGGCCTCACACAATAATAAATCAATCAATATAGAAAAATTAGATAGCTATCTGTGTAGCATTCTCCCTCTCCCAGAGTCACAGACAAGACCTTATAAGTAATCTATTAATAGATAAGACCTTATAAGTAATCTATTAACATCGGAATCCTCCCTTTACAGAGCAGTACCACAAAATGTGGGTGGGTTGGAGGCGGAGCCTGTGGCTTAGCGAGTAGGGCGCTGGCCTCATATATCGAAGGTGGCGGGTTCAAACTGCAAAACCGAACTGCAAAACAAAAAAATAGCTGGGCGTTGTGGCGGGCACCTGTAGTCCCAGCTACTCAGGAGGCTGAGGCAAGATAATCGCCTAAGCCCAGGAGTTGGAGGTTGCTGAGAGCCATTCTACCAAGGGCGATAAAGTGAGACTGTCTCTACAAAAAAAAAAAAAAGTGGGTGGGTTGGCCTGGGTCACCCTGCAGAGCAGATGACAGGGCACCCCTAAAGATGGTTACCTGGCAAAGCAATAAATAAAGGAAGTCAAAGCAGGGCTTTACGTTTTGCAGATAAGACAGACAGAGGCTGGGCTGCATAGGGCCATGAAGGAAGGTCTAGGTCAAGTCTCTTGTTGATGGATGAGGAAACTGAGTTTCACAGCATCGACGAGTCAAAGCCACACAGCTCACTATGCTGGGGTCATTGTGCCACCTGCCTCACAGTCAGCTATTATCTGGATGCACGCCATGGGCTTTTATTATTATTTCCTTACACACAGAGACTCCTCACCTTTATCGTATTAGTTCAGGGTTCAGCAAGAGTATTGCCTTCATTTAGATGAGAACTTTCTAAGATTGCAAAACATGCCTCCAAAATTTTCTGTCCTAAAATTTTCCCAGGACTGCTGCAAAATCACTCTACCTTCTGGACTACTGCAAACCCAAATACAAAATTACTCTAAGGTTATGTTTAGGGACCTGAACAAATTACTTTAAAGACCTATCCACCCTTCTGAGGTCCTGTCGCTTGTTCTCACTCATTATAAAAGACGGATCTCAAAACAGACCTTTTCCATTTCTTTCCTTCTCCTTCATAGATGTAGATGAAGGATCATGAAACAGGACTAAAAAGGTCCTCAAGTGTAATTTAGTCCAACCCCCTCTCTGAAGCTAGAATCACGGTGTGTAGCCTCCTGGACGAACAGTTATCTTCGTGATGACAGAATTCTCACAGTGGCAGAAATCCCACTCTGTTCTGAAAAATCACTATTTTCAAAGTTACTTTTATAGTGTATATAATTCTACCTCCCTGAAGCTTCTTCTAACTGGTGGGATCGGCTATTATGTCCCATTTTCTGTGAATGTAACATTCCCTCCACAATCTTGTGCTATTGATAGGAATTGTTAGAAGTGAGATAAACTGTGCTGTTTATGACAGTTAAATCTGCATAAATATACTTAAAGTGTTTCTTTATTTACTCACATGACTAGACTGTCACCAAATTGGGGAGATACATGTGGATTGATCTGCCTCAAAATACCAGTTGTGTGCAGCATGTAAAAAAAAAAACAAAAAAAAAAACATTGAGTGGTTATGATGAGAATGTCTATAACAGAAAGTCAGCCAAACCTCAGAGGAAATCAACACAGGGACAGAGGCTGGTGTCACCACTGACTGAGAAAGACAGGCCTTGGGTATCAAGATACTGTGCTCAGATAAGCAGACAGAGGTTTCAAATATGAATGCAGATTGAAAATCACGAGGTCAAACATTCGAAATTGTAGGCCTTGATTTGTAATCAAGTTCTTTTGAAATAGCTTTGCATCTGGGCAGCTCTATGTAGCATACTCTAGGAAGAGTAGCAACCAGGAATTTTTAAAAACGATATTTAATTATTTTTCTCTAAGAGTCATCTAGCAAGATTATGTATGTGGAAATGCTTCATAAACTGTAAAGCCCTGTAAAATGTGATGTCGTATCATTGTATTTCCAGCTCTTACTGAGTGCTCACCATGTGCTTGTACTGCTTAATTGCCGAAGGTTCTAGACATGTTTAATATCTCATATAAATGAGTAAAAATAAAACAATATCTTCTCTCCGAAAGCTTGATCTTGTAAAAGATTTCTTTACCTGGCTCTAGGTATATGAAAAATAAGGATACACTGAATTGGCATAAATTTATGGCTCCTATGTAAAGTAGGAAAAAAGCATAAGATGAGAAAGTACCCAAAGAGAACAGGCATGCATAACAGCAGGGGGGGTTTTGACAGAACTAAAGAGAGTCTGTCTTATTTGGTGGTTGCAAGACCTAGGTTATTTGGGCCCAGGTATATACTTGGGCAAGATGAAGGAAAGCCTGTTCAGAAATGAAGAAAAGAACTAAACACCCTTGAAGGCACATCTTCTAAATTACTAGTTTCTGAACTGGTATCAAAAGATAAGCTAAGAAGAATACACTAATACACTGTCTCCCAAGCAACTAGATAAGGCTTTTGTCTTCTAAAATAAGACACAGACCAGGCATGGTGACTCATGCCTGTAATCCCAGGACCTTGCAAGGCTGATGTGGGAGGCTCACTTGAGGCTAAGAGTATGAGATCAGCTTCGAGAACACAGTGAGACTCCCATCTCTACAAAAATTTTTAAAAAGCCGGGCCTGGTGGCATGTGCCTGTAGTCCCAGCTAGTCAGGAGGCTGAGGCAGGAGGATCACTTGAAACCAGGAGTTTGAGACTACAGTGAGCCACTGCACTCCAGTCTGGACAATGAAGTGAGACCCTATCTCTTAAAAAAATAATAAAATAAAATAAAATAAGACACAAACACAAATTAATACTAGGCTGTCCTATGCCTGTGAGCAAAACTGAACCATTCATCTCACTAGTTTCCAAGTGCTCTGAGAATCTGTACCATATAAGGCTGAGGTTAAGGGATGTGCTCTGTTGTTAGACTTCCTGAGTTCAAATCCTGACCACCACTCCTTGCAAGCTGAGCAACTTTAAGTATTTACTTAATTAATCTATACCTCCATTTCCTCATGCCTTCATGGAGTCATCATAAAAAAGAAAATTAGTGGGAATGAAGGAGTGGGGAGAAGGAAGGAGAGAGAGAATAGGGTGAAAAGGTATATGGTATACCTCTTTGGGGCAGGACACAATTATAAGAGGGACTTTATCTAACAAATGCAATCAGTGTAACCTAATTCTTTGTACCCTCAACAAATCCCACACAATTAAAAAAAAAAAAAGAAAATTGGTAAGTTAAATGTAATAATTAAGAACATAGTCTTGGAAAACAGAGAGTTTAAGCTTAAATTCCAGTTCAGTCTCAATGTAATTTGGCAAGATTGTTTTAGTGAGGTCCTCAGTGAGTTGCAATAGTAATGTTATCTCTCACCTCAAGGGGTTGTTTTAAAACTTAAAAAAAATAGGCTCGGCGCCTGTGGCTCAACGGGCTAAGGTGCCAGCCACGTACACCTGAGCTGGAGGGTTCGAATCCACCCCGGGCCTGCCAAACAACAATGACAGCTGCAACCAAAAAATGGCCAGTTGTTGTGGCAGGCGCCTATATTCCCAGCTACTTGGGAGGCGGAGGCAGGAGACTCGCTTGAGCCCCCGGATTGGAGGTTGCTGTGAGCTGTGATGCCACGACACTCTATCCAGGGCGACAGCTTAAAGCTCTGTCTCAAAAAAAAAAAAAAAAAACTTAAAAAAATTGATTCGTATAAATGACTTAGTATAATATCTGACATACAATAAAATTGAGTAAATGTTCTCTATTGCTTTTATTACTTTAAATTTTTTAAATTTCAGATTACTGTCATGGTACAAACAATGTTTGCATTTGTTAGGTAGAATCTCTGCTGTATTTACTTTAAGTTATAAATTCAAAATAATGTAAGTAAAAAAAAAGAAAAGAAAATTGGTAAGTATAAAGTTCCCAGGACAGTACCTGGTCCAAAAAAGAGCACTTCTACATGCTTGCTATTATTCTATTCATGGGTTTGACAACCTGGCTGGATTAATAGAAGTGCTTTTGGGAAGAGGAGCTTAAAATTGCCTATCCTATTCTGTTTGGGTTTCAATGTTTTTATATTTATGTTTTATTTCTTTTTTAAAAAAAAATACAAGAGCAAGGAGTTGCAACTTCTGCCCAGGAACAATGAAAACTGTCCACTCAATGACTGTGGCTTCCAGGAGAAAGTAAGTGGAAACAGATGTTTCTAAAAAATAAAAATCCACACTGTACCTTTGGTATCTGTGGCTCACAGAAAACTTTCCAGCAGCCATCCCAGAGCCAAAAAATTGAAACTTATTCTTCACGGACATTTTTATAAAGCCTTCTAGAATATTCACCTTTCTTTTTCTTTTGTTTGCTTTTTGTTTTTATTTTTGTTGGAGACAAGCTCTTGCCGCGTCTCCGAGGCTGGAATGCAGGTGCCTAATCACAGCTCACTCCAACCTTGAATTCCTGGGTGCCAGGACCCCCTGATGCCTCTTCTCCCACTCTGCCCCCCACTCCACAGACACGCCAACCTTCTATGAAGTCAGAGGCCGTGTACGGACGCTGGTTGGGGCCGCCCTCGGCGGGGCTGTTCAGGGTCTCCAGGGCCGATTCGATGGCTTCCACCAGCTCGTCCCGCTTGTCCTTCCTCACCGGCTTCTCCTCGGGGTGGCGCGTCAGGCCGGTCTCCAGCTGGTACACCTTCTGCAGGGTGAAGCTGTCGAAAGGCACCGCGGCGTACTCGGTGGCCAGCTTGACCCCGCTGTGCACCTCCGCCTTGTCCACCTGCGAGCGCAGGAAGGCCAGGAGGTCCGCCTGGCCCTTCTCGGGGGGGTCGCTGGCCTGGTCCTGCCCGGCCCTGAGCTGCTCGCCCCTGGCCTGCAGCTCCTCCTTGAGCTGCGCGATCTGCCGCTTGAGGCTGCTCACGTAGTCGCGGTGCTGCTCCTCCCACTCCTGCAGGGCCGCCTGGTACCCCTCCTTCCCTGTGGGGCCGTTGGCCCTGGGCAGCGCCAGCTGCTCCTCGTCGCCCCTCGGCGTGCAGGCCAACATGTAGAGCACGGAGACGGCGCAGCAGAGCAGCACCAGCAAAATCACCAGCCGAGAGACCCACGCGAGCAGCCCCCGGCGAAGCATCCTCATTCAGGAATGGGCCATGCGTCCAGCACCGGCGGCATCCCAGAAGGCCAGGCCCGCGCGGAGGCCCTTCCTGGGCTAGACCGCAGGGCGCGCGCGTTGGGGGCCCCCGGAGCTGCTGGCATCCATGTCCTTCTAGAATGCGTCCTGCCCCTTGGGGTCCACCGCTACACGGAACAGCTTCCCTACTTCGAAAGGCTGATCTCGCAGACAGAAACAAAGAGGTAAGTGAAACCTCCCAGTCTTCTCGTTCATTCTCACCACAGTCTTCCTGACGGGCAGCTGAGCTCAAGCGGGGCCCTGGGAGGAGACACAAATGACATCAATCAACACTTAATCACATTAATAACACCCTTATGTTCCCTGTGGTAATCAATATCCAATAGGCCTCCTTTTTTTTTTTTTGAGACAGAGCCTCTAGCTGTCACCCTGGGTAGAGTGTTGTGGCATCACAGCTCGCAAGAATCTCCGATTCCTGGGCTTAAGCAAGTCTCTTGCCTGTGCCTCTCAAGTAGCTGGGACTACAGGCACCCACCACAATGACTGGTCATTTTTTGGTTGCAGTCGTCATTGTTATTTGGCAGGCCCTGGCTGGATTTGAACCTGCCAGCTCAGGTATACATGGTGGGTGCCTTAGCTGCTTGAGCCACAGGCACCGAGCCCTTTTTTTTTTTTTTTGGCCAGGGCCTGGTTTGAACCTGTCACCTCTGGTATATGGGGCCAGCGCCCTACTCCTTGAGCCACAGGTGCTACCCCAAATAGGCCTCCTATGAGGTTTCTGGAAAATGCTTAGGATACATGAGTCAATGTGATCAAATGTTTGTAAACCACACAGAAGTGTGCGCCCCTGGGTGTGTGTGTGTGTGTGTAACACATACAGAGGGCACACAAAACAGCCAGGAAGGAAATATGCAAATGTGAACCATAATTAATTCTCTTTGGGTAGAAGGATTAAGAGTTTTCTGCTTCTCTCTATTCTTTTTGTAACTTGTAAATTCTCCACAACGGCACACATTTTTTTAAATTGTTGAATCATAGCTGAGTACATTAGTGCAATCAAGGGGTACAATGTGCTGGTTTCATATACAATCTGAAACATTTTCATCAAACTGTTTGACATAGCCATCATGGCATTTTCTTAGTTATTATATGAAGACATTTGTATTCTGCATTTAGTAAGTTTCGCCAGAACC
>CAUYON010078874.1:0-23026 GCA_963573935.1 Arctocebus calabarensis
TTTTTTATTTTTTTTGAGACAGAGCCTCAAGCTGTTGCCCTGGGTAGAGTGCTGTGGCATCACAGCTCACAGCAACCTCCAATTCCTGGGCTCAAGCGAGTCTCCTGCCTCTGCCTCCCAAGCAGCTGGGACTACAGGCGCCCACCACAATGCCCAGCCATTTTTTGGTTGCAGCCAGCATTGTTGTTTGGCGGGCCCAGGCTGGATTCGAACCCACCAGCTCAGGTGTATGTGGCTGGCGCCTTAGCCTGTTGAGCCACAGGTGCCGAGCCAATTCATCTTTTTTTTAAAACTGTATTCTTAGATCAGTTTGTAGGGCCACATGCAATAGAAGCTAAGCTTTGGCATGTCATCTTGTAAAGCTTAAGGACCAGTGATCTTATTATAACAAGATTTTAACTCTTTGTGCTAAAAAGTCTATAGAAAGGCATCTATCCTTTTTGCATTAAGGTACATCTTTAATTTGGCAGTGTAATTTTGGGTTGTGAAGTCTTGTTATGCCAAATTTTCCCTTCTCTAAGCCTTAAATATCTTTCTATCCAACTGTCCTACTTGCTAAATAACAGTCTTTTTTTTTTTAAAACAAGATCTCATTCTGTCACCTGGGTAAGAATGCAGTAGTAGTATGATCGCAGTTCAGTACAACCTCAAACTCTTGGTCTGAAATGATTCTCCTGTCTCAGCCTCCCGAGTAGATAGGACTATAGATATATGCCATTGCATCCAGCCCCTTAAATTTTTAATACTTCTTTGTATGGAACTTTTCCCTTTTATCACTGATTCATAATTATTATTATTTTTTGAGACAGACTCTATGTGGCCCTGGGTAGAGTACCATGGCGTCACAACTCACAGCCACTTCCAACTCTTGGGCTTAAACAATTCTCTTGCCTCAGCCTCCCAAGTCACTGGGACTGCAGGCGCCTGCCACAATGCCCGGCTATTTTTTGTTGCAGTTGTCATTGTTGTTTGGTAGGCCTGGGCTGGATTTGAATCCACCAGCTCCAGGACATGTGGCTGGCACCCCTAGGTGCTAAGCTACAGGCACTGAGTTGTTTTTTTTTTTAAAACACAATCTCACTTTGTTGCCCCCAGTAGAGTGCTATGGCATCATACTTATAGCAACCTCAGACTCTTGGGCTTAAGCAATTCTCTTGTCTCAGCCTCACAAGTAGCTAGGACTACATGCACCTGCCATAACACTCGGCTATTTATAGAGACGAGGGTCCTGCACTTGCTCAGGCTGGTCTCGAACTCATGATCTTGGGCGATCTGCCCACCCCAGCCTCCCAAGTGCTGGGATTATAGGCATGAGTCACTGCACGCAGTCTTTTTCTTTTTTTTCAGTCTCGCTATGTTGCCCTCCGTAGAGTGCTGTACAGTCACAGCTCGCAGCAACCTCAAACTCTTGGACTCAAGAGATTCACTTGCCTCAGCCTCCTGAGCAGCTGGGACTACAGATGCCTACCACAACGCCCAGTTATTTTTTAGAGAAGGGGTCTAGCTCTTGCTCAGGCTGATCTTGAACTTGTAAGCTGAAGCAATGCACCCATCTCGGTCTCCCAGAGTACTAGGATTATACACAGGAGCCACCATGCTTGGCCTCTATATTGTCTGTTTTAATTTAGAGCCAAAAGTACAAAACTATAGGGAGACTGGGTTCAGGTTGCTATTAAATAGAAAATCTGAACTTGGCTCGGTACCCGTAGCTCAGTGGCTAGGGTGCCAGCCATATACACTGGGGCTGGTGGGACCTGCTAAACAACAATGACAACAACAACAACAACAACAAAATAGCCGGGCGTTGTGGTGGGTGCCTGTAGTCCCAGCGACTTGGGAGGCTGAGTCAAGAAAATTGCTTAAGCCCAAGAGTTGGAGATTGCTGTGAGCTGTGATGCCATAGCCTCTACCAAGGGCAACACAGTGTAGTAACATAGACGGAGTCTCAAAAAAAAAAAAAAAATGCAGACATGCTTAATATCCTTAGAGCGACTCAAGGGTATCCAACCTAAGGCCTGAAGGTTGCATGCTGATTATTTGAGGACTGTTCTGCTTATCTGTGGTATTTAATGCCTTGAAAAGCATGCAGACCTTTTCTTTTGCTCATCAGCTTTTGTTAATGTTTGTGTATTTAATGTGTGGCCCCAGGAAACTATCCTTCTAATTTGCAGCAAAGAAGAAAAAAGGCTGTCCATCCCTGGAAAGCATTAAACAGAATGAGGATGCCACACGGTAAAGACCCAACCCAGGAGGAGCTGAAAAATTCTGTACCTTCTCTTGCTTATTTTCTTCCAATTTAAATAAATAGGCAGGTTAGGATATTAAGTATTTTGACCTTTCCTGGGGGAGATAAACATTTTAACCCAAAAGAGTCTTTAATGTGACCTCATAGTTTCCTTGCCAGAAGAAGAGTTAAAGGAAACTATGACACTTTTCTTTTTGGTGTGAAGTTAAATGACTAAAGAAGGATGAACTTGAAATCTGGACTTATTGGCACCATGTTCTAAGGACAGGTAAAATTTTTAAATGTTGTTATATAATTAAAATGATTACAAAACAGTAATTTTTCACCCATTTGTCACAAAAAACTAAAGTTTAATTAAACTTACAATTCAATTTGTCCACTCCAGTATCCACCTAATGCCACAGTAAACACAGCAATTGCAAAAATAACCACCATAGTGTAATCAAAGGTAGGCCATGATGGAGAATACATTTTCACAGTAATGTTATTTCCAAGTGCCTGAAAAGCAATATAACAGTTAAACACAGGAATAACTTTTCCTTACTAGTGAGTATGGCAACAACAGTTCGCATTTCACTCTAGAATGGACACTATACATCAGACAGTCAAGAAGACTAGAACTATTATTTGAACACATGATGCATTCTCTAGTCAAAAGTATGAGGATATGCTTTGGTTTATAATATATATATATTTTTTTTTGTAGAGACAGAGTCTCACTTTATTGCCCTCGGTAGAGTGCCATGGCATCACACAGCTCACAGCAACCTCCAACACCTGGGCTTAGGTGATTTTCCTGCCTCAGCCCCCCCCCACCCAGTAGCTGGCACCACAGGCACCCGTCACAACGCCTGGCTATTTTTGTTGTTGTTGCAGTTCGCCTGGGGCTGGGTTTGAACCTGCCACCCTTGGTATATGGGGCCGGCACCTTACTGACTGAGCCACAGGCACTGCACTGGTTTATAATATCTTGAAAGTGCAGTATTCTACATAATCACGTTTTGTTTAGCGATTTTTTTTTTTTTTTTTTTTTGAGACAGAGTCTCACTTTGTTGCCCCAGGTAGAGTGCCTTGGCGTTACAGCTCACAGCAACCTCAAACTCTTGGGCTCAAATGATTGTCTTGCTTCAGCCTCCCAAGCAGCTGGACTACAGGCACCCACCACAATGCCCAACTATTTTTTAGAGATGAGGTTTCGCTCTGGCTCAGGCTGGTTTTGAACCTGGGATCTCAGGCAATCCACCTGCCTCGATCTCCCAGAGTACTAGGATTACAGGTGTAAGCCATGGTGCCCAGCCTTGTTTAGGGATTTACAGTCAAGACATGACATGAGAGATTTTTCTTTTTCTTTCTTTTTTTTTTTTTTGTTGTTGAGACAGTCTCATTATGTCACTCTTGGTAGAGTACCATGGCGTCACAGCTCACAGCAACCTCAGACTCTTGAGTTTAAGCGATTCTCTTGCCTCAGCTTCCCAAGTAGCTGCGATGACAGGCACCTGCCATAATGCCTGCCTAGTTTTTTTTTGTTGTTTTTGTTGCAGTTGTCATTGTTGTTTAGGAGGCCCAAGCCAGGTTCAAACCCACCAGCCCTAGCAGTGCCCTAACTACTGAGCAACAGGTGCTAAGCCGACACAAGAGATTTTCAAAGAACTCAAAACACATAAACATCCTTTCTAAGGTTTAGGCTTTGAGATACTTTATGCCAAATGAGAGGTATTTTCCTAATAAAATGTGTTTTTTCTTTTTGGAGACAGTCTCACTTTGTCACCCCGGTAGAGTGTGTGGTGTCATAGCTCACAGCAACCTCAAACTCTTGGGCTCAAGCAATCTTCCTGCCTCAGCCTCCCAAGTAGCTGGGACTACAGGTGCCTGCAACAACACCCAGCTAGTTTTTTTTTGCAACTGGGTTTCACTCTTGCTCAAGCAATCCATCTACCTCAGCCTTCCAGAGTGCTAGGATTATAGGCCTGAAATACCACGCCTGGCCTCCTGATAAAAACTTGATCAGACTTTATAACTTCTTGTTAACAAAGAAGCATATTTAATACTCAAAATTAAATATCAGTGACTAAAAGTAAAGAGCTGTACTATTTACAAATTTCATCTAATGTATAATTAGTAATTTACCTGCTTCATATCTTTAAAGTCCTTATGGCTTATAAAAGCAATCAATATTTTAACATCATGAAATTCAGATCTGTTCCCTGAGGGAGGAAACTGAAAAAAAAAATGTATTAGGAAGCTGGAACATATTCTTCTTAGCAAAGTATCTCAAGAATGGAAGAAAAAGTATCCAATGTACTCAGCCCTAATATGATTTGAGTTTTTTAATGATTAATTTAAATATGTTAAATTAATGATTTAATTTAAACATATTTAAATTACAATGATTAACTTAAATATGTTTAATTTAATCAATGTGTTTGAAATGGGAGTCTTAGAATTTCAGAAATAATTTTCGAAAGTCATTTTAAAAAGTGGTATTATAATAATGAATGCTCATATTTTCCACCTCACATATTTCCAACAATTGAATATATCCTATAGCACTTGCTCTTCTGTTAAATGAATGTGTTATGCCACTCGCCCTTGACCAGATGGAAGCAGATTAGTCATCTAGACAAACAGTTTCTCTGTACATTAGAGAAAAATTAAGAATTCTTTTCAGAAGGACAGCATAGATTACTTGAAAATTGCATGAATTTAACCTTTTAAGCATAGCACATTTAAGTTCCCTATGTTCAAGTTTTTTCATTTGTTAAACATAGATACATTATTAGGGTTTTGTGAGGATTAAATAAGGTCTGTGCCTCTATCCATATTTTCCAATTTTTTTACCCATGGCTATGTATTTTATTTAGGTTTTTCATATTCATTCAGACAGACAATCCAGTAAAGACATAAGAAAAATTCAATTTCAGTTTCTGTTTTTCTGTCCCAAATGGTAAAACATTAATATTTTGCTAAACTATCATATAATATTTTTACCACTGTAGAAGTCTTTGATAATATTGTAAATTTCATGTTTTTCACTTTTTATGTTGTTATGACACATGACAATATGCAAAATATCATAGCTACTTTTATGTTATATATATTCAAGTGAACAACCTATGAAGCCTGAAAATTAAGTTCAAAAACTCATCCTAGAAAAAGTGGTACATACCTCATTGCTGGATATCACTATAGTCCCCTTTGAAGTACTCCCCTTGGGAAGCTATGCAGTGATGGAAGAGTCTAGTTCACCCTTCAAAACAATTTTGGAACTCTTTCTCTGGAATTATCTTTAAAGCTGTCATCATATGATCCCTGATGTCTTGAATGTCATCAAAATATCTTCCTTTCAAAATCTCCTTTATTTTTGTGTAAAGAAAAAAAGAAAGGGCTTTATCAAGTCAGTAGGGAGGAAGTTCCAATACCGTTGTTTGTTTAGTGGCTACAAACTCCATCGCCCTGATTTGTGAGCTTGTGCATTGTCATGATGCAAGAGCCATGAGTTGTTGGCAAAAAGTTTGGTCATTTTCATCAAACTTTTACATGCAGCTTTTTAATAACTTCCAAATAGTAAATTTGGTCAACTGATTGTCTGGCATTGTTTTGACTCTTGATTTACATGATGCAGCATTTCTGGTCATAAGAATTGGCTGACTTCCATTGTAAAGTTAGACGCTTTGTTTCTGGGTCATATTGGTACACCCAAGTTGCATCACCAGTGATAACATGGCCCAAAACATCATCTTGCCTCTCCAAAAGGTCTTGGCAAACTTCAACTTTCTTTTGCTTTTGTTCATCGATGAGTTCCTTTGGCACCTTGTTTGCACACACTTTTCTCATGCCAAGATTTTCCTAAATGTTTCTCTATCAATGTTTACTTCGTCTACTACGCTTCTTATAGTCAGCTGAAAATTCTGACGTACAGTTCCACAAATTTTGGCAATGTATCATATGTTCTGCTTATTACTGGTGACCCTAACCTCTCTTCATCAGGGATGTTTTCCCTCCCCTCACAATGTTTAACTTTTGCAGTGCCATTTTCTTCATAGAATTATCCTCATAAACTTCAACTAACATGTCACCTATTTTGCTTCCTCTCTTGTCAAGTTTAACAAGAAATTTAAAGTTTGTTCTTTATTCTAACTCAAGCTCTGTCATTCTTACAAGGGCATCTAAAAATATGCGACAGCCATAATGAATGCCATTCAGTAAGACAGCACCACACATTAACACAAACACAGCTGAGAGGCACTGATATGCCAAGATTATGTAATTTCATCAAGTTGTTTGTACTTGTGTTGCCAAAGTAAGTACATGGTGGCAAGTTTGTGAACTTAATTATCAGATCTTATATATCTTCTTCTTGTTTTATGCTGAATATTTCAAAACTTCAATTAAATTTAGAATATAAAGTGAATACGTTAGAAAACATATATATGTATATATAAAAAATAGCAGGAATTGCTTTATTTTTGATGAGTATAACAATAGAAGTTTTTTTGTTTTTGTTTTGTAGAGACAGAGTCTCACTTTACCACCCTCAGTAGAGTGCTATGGTGTCACAGCTCACAGCAACCTCCAACTCCTGGGCTTAGGCAATTCTCTTGCCTCAGCCTCCTAAGTAGCTGGGACCACAGGCACCTGCCACAACACCCGGCTATTTTTTTGTTTTGCAGTTCGGCCTGTGCTGGGTTTGAACCAACCACCCTCAGTATATGGGTTGGCGCCCAACTCACTGAGCCACAGGCACCACCCAATAATATAAATTTTTAATAAAGAAGCATGTTAGCTGAAAATTAGATTAATTGTACCTTTTTTTCTTCCATTTCCTTAACAAGTAGTTTATTTTTTGGTCTTAGATTCCACAATGCACCTGATTTTAGCTGTATTCAAATTGAATCTCTATCAGTGTCTTTCCTTACTGAAGAAAACATTTGGATTTATTATAACTTGAAGTCCTTATTTGTTTTCAATACCAAATGAAAATTAAAATCCATCCAAAATCTTCATCAATATTCACATTTTCCCACTTGTCTCAATAATGCCTATTATAGCTGTTTTTTCTTCATCTTTAGTCAAAGAATCAATTGTCAATTTTAATTACTTACTTGTCTAATCTTTTACGTTAGAAACTGAAGAGTTCTCAAAAACCAAGTGGACCATGTTTAAAGGACATAGGAACCATCTAGAAGAGGCTTTTTTATTGGTCATATTATAGACAACTTGCCATAAAATAAATATCAACATAAATGTATTATAAAATACTGGTTAAGCAAAAAATTAATGTGTCCTTAAGGATACTAAAAAACAGATAATTAAAATGGAGACTTATGGGGTCCTTTTACAAAGAAACGTAGAAGAAATAATTGAAATTAAAACAGGATTATCACCTTACCACAAATATAGACATAGTTACTTCAAGTAAAAATTGTCAATGGTTACTAAAATTGTTGGTGAAAGCGTACGGGAGTACAGAATATTTACACAGCATTTCTGTATCACCCCCGCAAATTACATATTAATGCACAAAGAGAAAAGAATCGGAGATCTCAGAAACTCCCTAAACTGAAAGATCAAACTTAGCATCACCAATAATGGAACAAACTAAGACTATCTGCTCTCTAATGTGATGCTGGAAAGGACATTACATAAATTTACTAGCAGATTGAAGAAAGAATTATAATCTATTTTGCAACCGACACTAGCACAACAGACTAAGCAATGACCTAAGATGGAATGACTAGCTGATTTAATTTATCATGCTCATTTTATTTTGATGGCATATATATTGAGTCTAATTCACAATTAAAAAGATAAATAAAACCCCTCACTACTTAAATATCTGACTCATTGACTGAAAGTTTTAGTAAAACATTTAGATTATTTCTGAATATGCAAATATTCTCTATAGGAAACTGATGCAGGTGTAACTCAAATTTTCATCTTTCCTGGATTCTTATTTTTTAAAAAGGTCTCCAGTGTGTAATGAAGTTAGCAAGTTATGTGCTTTTGGAAATTAGTTTTCCTTCTAATTTAAAGGGTAGAACTTGTGATTCTGAATCATAAGCAGTGGATGAGTGACAGGAGATGCTTACCAATTTATCTCATCATCCCATGCCATTTGCATATTAACTTTCATAAAGATACTTGAAATATAAATTGGTGTAGCACAAATACGTCTCCTCATTTTAAAAACACACTAACTAGAGACAACTATAATCACATGATATGTACTTAATACATCAAGAAAGAAAACACCTGGTTTCAGAAAAAGGGCATTTAGGCATCTAAAGTTTGATTTCATCTACCTTCAAATGTCTTATTTTGTAGGTACTGTTTATTTTTTAATTGGAGAAAATAAAGGTTCTCTTTCCCAGGCTGTCTCAGTGCTTTGGCAAGTTAAATAACAAAGGAATTCTTTTTCATGGTGAAAAGACTATATAACCCCACGAAAACCAGGGTTTATGATAGCCTTCAGCAACAGTATTATGCATGGCGCCTCTATAATTTTATTTGATCCAGAAAAAAACAGCTTTAAGTTATATAACGGACATTCTCTTCACATTTCCTTTCTTTGCAGACTTGCACATGTATTGTTTTATATATGCCAATGTCAGTCTTTGTGATACAATGCTGCCAAAAATACTCTTTGATGAATGCTTATAAATTCAATTGCCTAATATTACCCTGTAGTTTTTGAGTTTGGGGGTGGGAAAGAACAAAAGCCAAGTCTCAATTAATGTAGTCTATGTTTGACATTGAAAATTGAACCAAATATTCATGGCTTCAAAAGATGGAATCTGTCCAGTTAGAATATTCCCTTCTTCTCCTGTCTGTGTTAATCAATGGGAATGGTTAATATATGTTTAAAAGCCTTTATTATGCATGCCAGTGATCATACATTACAATATAATTATGTATAGTTAATGGATGTGGAGGTTTTTGCAAAACTCCCTAACATGTTGGAATGCATATTATAGCTATGTTTCTCACAAATTAAACATGTAGCACATGCTCTTGGGAATCTGAAATAGTCATCTATTCCAGCAATAGAACTATGTCAAGGCTAAGCTCTTTATAAAGGGGAAGAACTTTCCACTCTCCATTTTCTATTAACTAATTATCCAAGAAAATAGAAAAGATTTACATACTATATCACCATATGTACATGGTGAGTACCCATTTTGACTATCCCTGAAGAATTTCATTTCAAAATCATTTGATATTATTTTCTTACTGTTAATTTTAGATTCTCTGTTTAATAATATCCTGTTTATCAACTTTCAAGATTTATGAGCCTTTATCACAATATAACGTAAGACTGAAAGGGACTTACATTGGGTGGCAATATAAATTTTCAACCAAAAGGGGGCGCTTTGGAATGCAAAAGAGGATACTACTCAGACAGGGTGTCAAGTAACTACAACTAAACAGCGACAAAATAAGTCTTATGGAAACTCAATTTAAACAGCCCTGAGGATAGTTAAATAGAGCACCCCTATAACTCTATCAAGTGCCAGAACTGAGTCAACAAGGACTTATGCTTTATATTTTCTTATACATCATAACTTCAATCCAAACTTAAAATATCTAACACAAAAATTACCTACAAATTTGACTTCTTCACTAGCTTGCCTATTTTCTCCAATGCTAACATCATTCTCCCCACTACTTAGAAAATAAGTCTAATTAGGAATTGGTAATTTTCCTTGTTGTGTTTGTAAGGTGCATTTTATGCAATAGGGAAACATTTATTTCTAGAGCATCCTTTATATGCCAGGTCCCTAGCATTTCCTAAGCCACATTGGATATTATCGGATTTCTTAATTTTCAAATATCATTTATTTATTTTGAATATTTTTATTTCAGTAAATTTCATTTATTTATTTTGAATCAAGTTTCAGAATTTGCAATATATTTCTGGGGGTTCAAATTTTTTTTGATACACAGATAAATTGTATAGTGGTTTAGTCAGGGTTTTTTTGTGTACCCATCAGCCAAATAGTGTATATTGTACCTCACTGGTGATTTCTAGTCCCTCGTCTGCCCCTCCCACCCCACCCCCTGAGTTTTCATGTTTTATTGTACCATATATGTGTACTGCTCAGCTTTAAGACCTCGTATACCCACTGCTTAGCTCCTGCTTGTGTGTATATGCGGTATTTGTTCTTCTGTTCCTGCAATACTTCACTTAGGATAATGATTCCAGTTTTGTTCGTTGCTAGCTAGGAGAGACATTACTCTATTGTTTTTTATAACTGAATAATGTTCCAGGGTGTATTTCAACCACATTTTCTTTATCCATTCATCAGTTGATGGGAACTAGGGTCACAAATCTAGTTTATTTATAATCATTTCTCATGGTAGTTTTAATTGGTAAATGCCCGAAAGCTACTAAGTTTATGTGTTTTTTCCTATATCTATTCACTATTTGTGTTTTCTCTTTTGTGAAATATCTGTTCATATCTTTTATTAATTTTAAATTTGTATTTGTCAGTTTCTTATTGATTTGCATTCATTTTATATTTAGGACATTATTTTTAGGTATATGTATCATAAATAAGATGTCACATCAGACATCACTATTTCTTTTTAAGGTAATTACTTATTTAGAAGTACTTTTAAAGAAACTCTTCCCTATCCTGAAATAGCAGGAAATTCACCTTTATTTTCTACTTTAATTTTAAAATACAGCAGAACCTGTTTAAGTTGACCACCAAAGGTTCTGTAATGAACTGTTCAATATACAGAGGTGGTCATCATAAGGAACTAGGGCTATTGTACTTCAGTGAACATGTGGTGCATTCCTGGTCTGTGAAAACTAAGTCAATTTAAGGAAGTGATCAATGTAAGGAGGTGGGCAACTATGGAAGTTCTAGTGTATATCTTTAAAATGTAATTGTAATTAATTCTCGATAGTAAATATATATAAGTTTGAGGAAAGTTGAAACCTGTATAATATTGAAACCTTCTATCCCATTAATTTGATATATCTATTTACTGTCTTTTGAGTGTTTTCCAATATGTCTTCTAGAATAAACTATAAAAGTTTTAGCATTGGCTATGTGGGCTTTTTCTTTTTTTAACAAGTGAACAGTTTATTAAGAATTAAACAAAGGTATAATGTGATACAGTACAAGCAAGACACTCAAGATAGGTATAATAATATTACTCACATAAAAACTTAAATTTCACCTCAAAAAAAACCACAAAAGCTATGTGAGCTTTTTCAATACAAAATGAAGAACTATTTTTTTGAATTCTTCAAAGTATGATGTTTACACTTAAATGGAATTGCATTAAATCTGTAGATTGCTTTAGACAGTATAGACATTTAATAATGCTAATTTTTCTCACCCAAGAACATAGTATGTTCTTCCATTTGTAATGTCGTCTGCTCTTTCCTTTCTCAGGGTTTCATAATTCTCTCTATAGAGATCCTTCACCTTTGTCAGGCATACTCTCAATTATTTCATTTTCTTTGAAGTTTACTGTGAATGATGCCATGTCCTGGATCTGCTTCTTAGCCTGATTATGATTAGTGTACACGAAGACTACTGATTTGTGGACATTGGCTTTATATCCCAAGACATTGCTATATTTCTTGATCACTTCCAGAGGTCTTGTGATTGAGTCTCTGGAGGCATTACTTTACCAGACTTTGATCAATCCACAGTGATCAAAACAGCATGGTATTGACACACAAAATAATGGAGGCACAGATATACGGGACAGAAGAGAAAACCAAGAGATGAAACTAGCCTCATATTACCATCAACCTTTCAATAAACCAAACAAAAGTATGCACTGGTGAAAAGAATCACTACTGAATAAATAGTGCTGGAAGAACTGGATATCCATATGTAAAAATTTGAAACAGGACCCGCCCCTCCCACCACTTGTGAAAATTAACTCGAGATGTACAAAACATTTAAAACTAAGACACAACACAATACAAATCCTAGAAAAAGTATGGAAAATCCCTGATGATATTGGTCTGGGAAAGATTTTATAAAGAAGACTCCTTTGGCACTCTCAACAACAACAAAAATAAATGCATGAGAGTTAATTAAACTAAAAAGCTTCTGCATTGCTAAGGACACAAGTCTGACAAAGGGCTGATAACCAAAAGCTATAGAGAGCTCAAATTATTCCATAAAAAAGAGTAAACAATCCCATTTGTCATTGGGCAGGAGACATGAACAGAATCATCTTCAAAGAAGAGAGATATATGGCCAACTAACACATTTTTAAAAATGCTAATTACCCCTAATCATGAGAGAAATGCAAATCAAAACCATCTTGGAGTATAACGGAACTCCATTGAGAACAGCCCACATCAAAAGTCCCAAGGCTACAAATGGTTATAGAGAGAAGGCAACACTTTTACATTGTTGGTGGGATTGTAAACTACTTTGCAAAGAAGTATGGAGAATTCTCAAAGAGCTACAAGTTGACCCTCCGTCTGATCCCACAATCTCATATGAGGTTTCTACCCAGAAGAAAAAAAAAATTACCATAAGTACATTTGCTCTAGAATATTTATTGCAGTTCAGTCACAATTGCCAAGATCAACTCTTGTACCTATGAAACCACAAGTGGATTAATGAACTGTGGTATATGTATACCATGTAATACAATTCAGTCATAAAAAAATGGAGACTTTATATCTTTTGTATTAACCTGAATGGAATCGAAGCACATTCTCTTTAGTAAAATATCACAAGAATGAAAAAGCCAGAATCCAGTGTACTCAATCCTAATATTAAACCAGTAGATGAACAACTACATACACATATACACACACACACAAGAAAAATAAAATTAAATTCAAGGAAGAGGAGAGAGGTGGAGTGAGTGAGGCAAGGGGAAGAGGAAGAGGATTGATGTGTTCTCAACTAATGGGCACAATGTAAACAACTCCTGCTTGAAGGGTTCAACGACAACTTGGACTTTATCTAACGAATGAGAACAACATTACCTAATTGTTTGTACCTTCATATTAATCTAAACTAAAATTTAAAAGTAAAATAAATTTGAATAAAAATGCCATACATTTTTGTATATTTATCTTAAGGGTGTCCAGAACTTTTTTTCCTTATTTCTTTTTATTTTTATTTTTTTATTTTTTTGTGAGACAGAGTCTCATTTTTTTGCCCAAAGTAGATTGCTGTGGAGTCATAGCTCACAGCAACCTCAAACTCTTGGGCTCAATTGATTCCCTTGCCTCAGCCTCCTGAGTAGCTAGGACTACAGGTGCCAGTTACATTCCTGGGTCTCGCTCTGGCTCAGGCTGGTCTCAAACTGATGCACTCAATTAATCCACCCCACCTTGGCACCCCAGAGTGCTAGGATTACAGGCATGAGTGAGAGCATCTGGCTAGAATTTCTTATTACTAATAATTTTACTGTAAACTCCTTTGGTTTATGTATGTAAATAATCATAGCATCTCTTGTGCTTTAA
The DNA here is from genome assembly GCA_963573935.1 of Arctocebus calabarensis. Lineage (NCBI taxonomy): Eukaryota > Metazoa > Chordata > Mammalia > Primates > Lorisidae > Arctocebus > Arctocebus calabarensis. Next base: position 13,704 of record CAUYON010078874.1, read on the forward strand.
AAAAAATCATTTGCCTATCTTTATTTATTTGTTTACTTTCCTTTTCTAGTGCTGGCTAGGTTTCTATTTAAATAAATTTGTGATAATTTTAGGAAAATGCTTTAACTATTTTTGATTATTTTTTATTGAAAATATTGCTTGCTGAGAGTTTTCTGGTAGATTTCTTTAATAGATAACCTTCCTAGGAGAATTAATGATAAATAGGTTTTGAAAATTATCAAATACATTTTTCTGCTGCTTTTGAATTTATCATATGGTGATTATCAGACATTTCTCCTCCTTTAATCTTTTTATGTGGTAAATTAACATTATATATTTTCTAATGTTAATCCAGCATTTAAATCCTGGGATAAATTCAACTTGCTTATGATGGATAATCATTTTTACACACTGTAGGATTTGGCTTGTGAGTTAAAGACTTTTGATCTATATTCACAGTAAGATTGGCCTGTAAATTGGTTTTCTCATGCTAGTATTATCTGGATTCAAAGAAAGATCATATTGCTTTAATAGAAAAGATTGTGAAGCCTTCCTTCTTGTTTATTTCATATGATAGAAATGATCTATTCATTGAAGTTATATAGAATTTGCCAATAAAACCATCTGGACCTGTGGTTTTCCCATAGGGTCTTTTAAATTATTTCTCCTTTTTCTTAACCAGTTGAAAGAACATTGATGTGAGCTTCTGAGTTTTTGCTTTTGTAATTTAATTTTGATAAGTTTTATTTTTTTGTGTATTTGCCCTTTTTATCTCAGTGTGTAGAATAATTGCAATAAATTTACTAATACTACTTTTCACTGCATTGTACAAGTTATGTACCCATTTCATGATCCTAAAAATATTTATTTTTGCCTTGCCTTTTTTTCTTCCTTAATTTTGCTGATCAATTACCTATTTTACTAGACTTCAATGCACAAACTTGTGCTTTGTTCTTTTCTAAATTCCTAGTGTTATCTTTATTTCATCTTATTTTTCCTTAAGTTAACTTTATCTTGCTGTTTTCTTGGTTTCCTCTCTCCTGAAGTAGGATGTTAGCACACTTAATTTTCAGTCTAGCTTATCTTCTAAATTATATATTTATTACCATATATTCCATTTCATATCCTTGTTTTTTAAATTCTCCAAGTACAGGTATATACATCAACATCATAATTTAGCACTAAGCATTTTTGTAAGGTATATTTCTAATTATGTCTTGCTGTCACACCAATATAAATGATATTATTTTCTATTTAATTTTCCAATTCCTCATTAGTAGCATATACAAAGAAAGCTGATTTTTGTTCATTGACTGTACACATATTTGTACCTACATATTCTTGATTTCTTTTTGATCTCCTTACTTTTGCTCCATGAGTTACTTAGGATTATTCACATTTCCAAATGTATAGAGATTTTAAAATTTATATATTTTTGTGAGTTCTAATTTAATTACCTTTTTATTGTTTATGTCTGTGGGTTTTTTCTCCTTGTTGAGGACTGCTAAATGGCCATTTTTTCCTAAATAATTCACATATATTTGAGAAGAATGTGTGATCTCTAACTGTTACATGCAACAGTATTATTTTTCTATTTCATTTTCAATATTAATATATTCATATGCAGAGATAGATATTGGACATATTGTAATGTTTCGACACAAAACATTTGAACAATATATTTAATGAAGTAGTTTGAATACACCATTTATTCAGGTTCTATATGGACTCAAGTATATACATATACAGTCTGTGTTTATATTAATATAATATAATTCACTAAATATGTTATTCAAATATTATTTTATAGAATTATCCATGTTTTCTGCCTAATCTATCAAGGATTAAAAGAACTCTCTTGCAACCTCAACTGATTAAAATACTATTTCTATCTTAGTAAATAAATTAATTTGTATTTCTGATTTTTGTATTTCTGTGTTTTCTCTGTTAATGTATTTAATAATTACACATAGTATAATGATCCTCTATATCTATAATGATCTTTTCATCCTAAAGTCCACTTGGCTGACATTAATTAGCCTACAACAGGTTTTTTTGATATTTGTGTTATATAATTTAAATAATTTTACCCTTAACTTGTATAGACTCTAAACAGCATGTATCTTTATTTTGTTAAGTTATAATATGAAAACCACTGTCCTATAAATGGAAAACTTAGTACGCTTATGTTTATTAAAATTATAGGTATGTTTGAATTTGTTTATAATGTTACTATTTCAATTCAATATTTCTATATTTCTCTATAATTGATTGTTTTTCCTTTATTTTCCATTTCTTGATATTTGCTTATATGTTATTTTCCCTCCTTTCTATCAGACTCTCCCTACTTTTTGAGAATAACAAACTTTTTTTTTTATCTTCTACTGACTTCTCTTAAAATTTGACTATGTATTTTTAGTCAACCCAGTGTAATGACTAGCAATTGCTTACATCTATTCCTCAATAACAAAATGGTTTGAAATCTCAGAGTAAGTGATTAAAGATGTGGGTCTAATTTTGGTCTTTTACATGTGGTTATCCAGTTTTCCCAGCACCATTTATTGAATAGGGGTTCATTTTCCTAGTATATGCTTTTGTTTGGTTAATCAAATTATCAGATGGCTATAAGAGGCTATTTTATCTCTTGATTTCATCTCTTGATTCAGTACCATATCTCTATGTCCTTATTTTTCTGCTAATGTCATGCTGTTTTGATCGCTAAGGACTTGTAATATGACCGAAAGTCTGGTAGATAATGCCTATGGCATTGTTTTTGTAACAAAAATTTCCAACCCTGTATTGTTTTTCTGACTCCATACAAAATGAACTACTATTTTTTCCAGTTCTTCAAAGTATGATGTTAGTATTTGAAAGGGGATTGCATTGAATCTGTAAACTGCTATTGGCATAATAGACATTACAACAATGTTGGTTCTTCCCAGTCAAGAGCATGATATGTTCTTCTATTTCTTTATGTCTTTTGCTATTTCTTTTTTTGAGCTTTATAATCCTCTTTGTAAGGTATAATCCTAGGTATTTCATTTTCTTTGAAGCTATTGTGAAGGGAATTCAATCTTTGATTAGCTTCTCAACTTGGCAGTTACTGGCATATCCAAAGGCTACTGATTTGTGGACATCGATTTTATCCTCTACAGCACTACTGTGTTTCTTGATCACTTCCAAGAGGTTTGTAGAACACTACTGTGTTTCTTGATCACTTCCAGGAGTTTTGTGGTTGAGTCATGGGGTTTGCTAAGTATAAGATCATATCACAAGCAAACAATGAGAGTTTAACCTCTTCTGCCCCCATTTGGATGATCTTTATATCCTTCTCTTGCCTAATTGCATTAGCTAGAACTTCCAGCATAATGTTGAATAGCAGTGGTAATAGAGGACCTCCTTGTCTGGTTCCTGGTCTAAATGGAGATGCTTTCAGTATGATATTAACTGTTACAGATAGCATCAGTCATCTTAAAAAAATGTACCACTTGTACCTATATTCCTAAGTGTTTTTGTTAGAAAAAGATGATGAATTTTATCAAATACTTTTGTATCTATTGAGAGAATTATAGGGTCTTTGTTTTTGCTTCTGTTGATATGGTGAATTACATTTATGGCCTTGTTATGTTAAACCTACTTTGCATCCCTGGGATGAAACTTAATTATGATATATGACTATTTTAATGAGAAGCTGTCATCTATTAACTAAGATTTTATTTAGTATATCTGCATTGATATTCATTAGTGAAATTGGTCTGTAGTTCTTTTTTAGTTGAATCCTTTCCTGGTTTTGGAATCAGGCTGATGTTTCTTCATAGAATGTGTTAGGAAAGATTCCTTCTCTCTCAATGTTTTGGAATAGGTTATGCAGCATAGGTACAAGCTCATCTTTGAAGGTTTGATAGAATCTGAAGTGAAACCATCTGTTACTGGGCTGTTTTGTTGGAAGGATTTTTATTTTTTCTTCAATTTCTGTCCTTCATATTGGTCTGTTCAAGAGATCTATTTCTTTTTGGTTAGGTCTAGGGATATGGTAAGATTCTAGGTGTTGGTTCATTTCCCCTACATTGTCAAATTTCTGGGCATAGAGTATCATGTAGTAGTTAGAGATAATCTCTTGTCTCTCAGTGGTATTTATTGTTATTTCTCCTTTTTTTGTTTCTGTTTGAGGTTATTAGAGGTATTAATTTTTGTTTCTAGTTAATCTAATTAAAGATTATATTATTATATTGATTTTATTCATCTTTTTGAAGAACAAACTTTTTTCTGAATGATTCTTTTATTTTCAATTTCATTTATTTCTGATTTATTTTTGCTTATTTATTTTCTTCTGCAGGGTTTGGGGTTGAATTGCTCTTTCTTTTCAATTTCCTTAAGATGATTTATTACATGGTTGATGTGGTCTTTTTCAAGTTTTTTGGATATAAGCATCTAATGCAACAAATTAGGTGCTTTTGGACTGCTTTTCTGTATCTCAGAGGTTTTGTTAACTGTAGCTTCACTATTGTCATGTTTGAGGAATTTAATAATTTCCTCTTTTATCTCTTCCTTAACCAAATTGTCATTCAGCATAAGATTGTTTAGTTTTCATGACTCTGTGTGGGGATAAAAATTTTTTTGAAATGAGTTCCACCTTTATTGCATTGTGGTCTGAGGAGTTACAATGTATAATTTAAATCCTTTTAATTTTGTTGACCTTTGATTTGTGACCTAGGATATGATCTATTTGGAAGAATGTTCCCTAGGCTGATAAGAAAAACATACATTCCTTAACTTTGGGATGGTGTGTTCTTGTATGTCTATTAAGTCCCCATTTGTTCTAGAATTGCATTTAAGTTCCGTGCATCTTTGTTTAGTTTCCTTTTAGAGGATCTCTCTGGCTCTGTAAGAGGGGTGTTAAAGCCCCCACCTAGTAAGATTTTTATAGGGTATCGTATTGCTCAGACCAATCAATGTCTATTGATTGGGGGCACTTAATTGGGTGCATAAATATATAGAATTGAAATGTTTTGTGATGTAGTGTTCCTTTGACTTATATGAAATGACTATTTTTGTCTTTCTTAACTTTAGTGGCTATAAATGCACTTGTATCTGAAAATAAGATTTTGACCTTCCTTTCTTCTGGTTTCCATTCACCTGATATATTGTTTTCCAATCCTTCACCCTAAGTTCTTGTTTTGTCTTTCAAAGTTAGGTGTGTTTCCAGGAGACATTATATGAATGGCCTATGCAGCCAGCCTGTGCCTCTTCAGGGGGGAACTCTAACCATTTACATTTATTGAGAAAATTCATAAGTGTGGTGAAGTTCTATTCATCTTATTTTGTGAGGGTCCATTGCTTAGTTTCATTCTTTGTGTAATCGTGGAAGCTCAATTTCATCCTTTAGTTTTAGATGGTCAGTGTGGACACCAGGTCTAAATATTTCCTTTAGAGTTGGTCATATTGTGACAAATTACCTCAATGCTTACACATGAGTAAAAGTTTTGAATTCTCTATCAATTTTGAAGCTTAGTTTAGCAGGAAACAGAATTCTGGGCTAAAATTTATTTTATTTAAGATGATTAAGGGAGTTGACCATTTTCTCCTTGCTTGGAAAGTTTCAGCTGAGAAGTCACAGCTAATGGATTTGCCCCTGTGGGTCAATTGGTGCTTACTCTTGGATGCTTGCAGAATTTACTCTAACATCTTGACTTTGGACAGGTTCATTACAATCAGTTTTGGAGATGCTCTATTTGTGTTGAGATTACCCAGAATTAAATATCCTTCTTATGGGAATGTTTGGAATCTTTAGTGATACTTAGAAAGTTTTCATTTATGATATCCTCCATTAGGGCATCCATTCCTTTGGGTGGATGCTCTTCTTCCCATTCAAGATTACCTATAACCAGTACATTTCAATGCAAACATAATTATCTGAATTAATGTGTTATTCTGTTATTATTCTTTTATTCTGTTTTCTCTTTTATTTTCTGCCTCTTTAACTACTTGTGTTAGTACAAAAACGTTATCCTCTATCTCTGAGATTCTTTCTTTTTCATGGTCTAATATGCTATTGATTCTCTCTACTGTATCTTTAACTTCCCTGATTGACTCTCTTTAAAGTCCTTAAGCTCAAAGCCTGCCTTCTGCCCGCGACCCCAGCGAATGTGACAGACCCCATTGAGAGTCGCACCACCTCAACACTCAGGGCTGCCCCACCCCAGAGACACCAGGAGGGGTGAGCGACCCACTGTGGGTTGTGCTTTCTTGGTACCCAGGCCCACCCCACTACAGGGGCTGCGGTGGGCAGGAGCGACCCCACCGCGGGCCCTGCCGCCTCGGGACCCAGGCCCACCTCCTACTTGTGACACCAGTGGACTTGAGAGACCCCACTGGGAGGTGCACCTCATCAATACTCAGGCCCATCTCACTCCAAGGACTCTTGCAAACACACAGGACTCCACCACAGGCTGCACAGTTAAAACCCCCAGCCTGCTTTGGCCAGTGCTGCCCCATCCAGGGTTTCTGGTAACTACACAACCCTTGTCCTCCCTCCACTGCCCTTACTGCTTCCTCACTGGCCCTGTCCATCTGCCCAGGGACTCGGGAAGTCATGTGACCCCATGCCCTTCTTCCGAGGCCCTCCCTACCACTATGCAGAGCCCTCCACCTGACCAGAGACTACTGGTGCCACCCACTCTCATTGCCAAAGACAGTGGGAGCCAGGCATTGCCAGAACCGTGGGCACGAACCCCAGCCTTGCTGCTGGACCCGTGTGTGACACGATCCACTCTGGACATGCTCTCATAGCCACAATTCCTTACTTGGGGCAGCCCCAGAAGAGCTATACTAGGACACTGCCTACAAATATCTTCCAACAATAGAGTGATCCCACCAGGGTCCAATTTTGGAGAGACGCCTCCCCAATTCTGAGGACGGCCAAAGGAAATGGTGAAAAATAGGAAAAACTCTGGCAATACGAATAATCAGAGTAGATCAACTCCCCCAAGGAACAAGGTCGATACAGCACAAGATCCCTTGCAAAAGCAAATGGCTGAGATATCAGAAATCAAATTCAGAGTCTGGATAGCAAATAAGATCAGCGGAATGGAAGAAAAGATGGAATTAGAATTTCAAGCAGTAATCCAAAAGATGACCCAAAAGATGTCTCAAGAATTGACCGAATTCAAAGACAAAATGACCAAAGATTTTGACACATTGAGACAAGAAGTTGCAGCCCTCAGAGATCTGAGAAACACAGTAGAATCCCTCAGAAAAAGAATAAAGCAAGCAGAAGAAAGGATTTCTGACATTAAAGACAAAGCTTTCAAATGCTCCCAAGCCTACAAAGAGGAAGAGAAATGGAAGGCAAAAAAGAATCATTTCCCCAGACAGCTCTGTTATAACTTGAAGAAAACCAGTATTCTCCTTATAGGGATACCTGAAAATGATGAAGTGGCATCACAAGGCACAGAGTCTCTTCTTTATGAGATTATGAAAGAGAACTCTCCAGACATGCCAAGAATTTCTGAAATTCAGATAGCAGACAGTTTCAGAACCCCAGCATGACTCAACCCGAATAAGACATCCCCAGGCACTTCATAATTAGGTTCACTAAAGTTAATATGAAGGAGAAAATTCTGAAAGCATCCAGACGTAAGAAATCCGTCACCTACGAGGGGAAGAATATTAGAATAACTGGCACATCTCTCTGATCAAATATTTCAAGCTAGAAGAGAACGGTCATTGACTTTCATTCACCTAAAACAAAATAACTTTCAACCTAGGATCCTGTGCCTAGCTAAACTGAGTGTCATTTATGATGGAGAAATTAAATACTTTAATGAAATCCACAAGTTGAAGAAATTTTCTGTAACTAAACCACTCTCCAAGATATTCTCAGATCTATTCTCCATAATGACTAGCATAATCCTTCACAAAAGTAAACTCACCAAGAAGCTTTTTATCAAATTCCAACTTCTACAGCAATGAAAGGATTAAAAATGTCCATTGGACTTTCTAAAGATTTATCATTATTTTCTATAAAAGTGAATGGTTTAAACTGTCCTCTAAAGAGGCATAGGTTGACTGACCGGATACAAAACTCAGGCCAGATATCTGCTGCATAAAAGAAACACATCTTACCTTAAAAGATAAATATAGACTCAAGGAAAGGGATGGTCACCTATATTTCAGGCAAATGGAAAGCAGGAAAAAGCAGGTGTATCAATCCTATTTAAAGATAGAATAGGCTATAAGCCAACCAAAATAAGGAAGGATAAGGATGGACACTTCATATTTGTTAAAGGTACTACTCAATATGATGAGATTTCAATTATTAATATTTATGCACCCAATTAGAATGTGCCTCAATTTATAAGAGAAACACTAACAGACATGAGCAACTTGATTACCTTCAGCTCCATAGTAGTCAGAGATTTTAACACCCCTTTAGTAGTGCTGGATAGATCCTCCAAAAAGAAGCTGAGCAAATAAATTTTAGATTTAAAATTAACCATCCAACATTTGGATTTAACAGACATCTACAGAACATTTTATCCCAATAAAACTGAATATACATTCTTCTCATCAGCCATGGAACATACTCTAAAATTGATCACATCCTAGGTCACAAGTCCAACCTCAGCAAATATAAAAGAATAGAAATTATTCCTTGCATCTTCTCAGACCACCATGGAATAAAAGTTGAAGTCAATAACAACAGGAATATGCATACTTATACAAAAACCTGGAAGCTAAAAAACATGCTGAAGGATAGCTGGGACATTGACGAGACTAAGAAGGAAATTACCAAATTTTTGGAACAAAATGACAATGAAGACACAAATTATAAGAACCCCTGGGATAAAATCAGAGCCAAGATGGCGGTCTGTAGCCAGCTTTCTGCAGACGCTCCTGTCCAGAAGGAGAGTTAAAGGACAGAAATTTAGCGAGAAAGCTAACGGTTTGGAACTGAGCCAAGAGACAAGGGCGAGGAACACACATAAACCCTGCTGGAGCGACCTGCGACCCCAAGGATACAAATAAAAGGTACAGAGTATATCGCCAAGCTGACGGGAGTCCCCTCCCCCAAGAGAACAGCTTGCAGTATACGCCATACCTCCATACAAACAAGCAAGCAGAGTTCAGCTGTCCTCCCACTCTACCCCACGGGAGAGACCCTCTAAAAACCGGACCTCCTTCTCCTTCCCCTGTGCCAGGGCACTCTCCTGCAAGGCACAAAGCTGTATAAAACTGTATATATTCTCTATCTGCAAGTTGGAACTCCTGGCATTCCCCTCCACTCTCACCCTGAGGTTTGGAGGTCTCTCCCTCACAGAGTCCAGATTCTTGAACACTTTCTC
>CAUYON010078876.1:0-20683 GCA_963573935.1 Arctocebus calabarensis
GGAGATGGGGAAAGACTGGGAGAGAAACGGAGAGAGCTTCTCTCTCCCCGCTAGAATTTTCTCCCTCTAACAGATGCCTTAATGTTTTCTGTATTCTTTTCTTTCTTTTCTGTGAATAAATTCTGTCTTACAAAAATAAAAAAAAAAAAAAAAAAAAAAAAAAGAACCTCTTCTACACAGATGGAAGTTCTGAGAGTGGAAGGAACCCCTCCTTTATAGATTAGTTATTATTTATGTAATTGGAAAGTAAATATGTCTCAATGCACACACTTTTAGTCCTATCACTATGTCCTATAAGGCTTTTTCCCTATCAGTGTTACTTTCCAGGCTGAGGTGTAGTAACTCTGCTTCTGGAAAATGCTCAGGGATAAATTAAGAGAATGACTGTGTCACCTCCTGCTCTACAACTTCAGTGTCCCCTGCAGAGGAGGGGAGGATGCTCCTTTTCATATCTGTCTTAGAGCAATGATTTTCAACTGGAGTGCCCCAAGAGGATCTTAGGTAAGCTGTTAAATTTTTAAAAATTAATTAAATTATTTTCAAAAGAAGTTCAAAGCACAGTTAAGTATGTTCTTTTTTAAACTTTTTTTTATCAACATACTTTAAGTGTGTCAACAGATAAACACTGTTCTAGAGATTTTTCTTCAATTACCAAGATAATTGCATGCAACTTCCCTTGGTAGAAACCTAAAATCCACTGATAGAATCCTAAAATCAAATGAGATACTAATAATCACATTAAAAATTCTTCCCATTAAAAATGGAGCTGGAACACATTCCCCTTAGCAAAGTATCTCAAGAATAGAAGAAAAAATATCCAATGTATACAGCCCTAATATGAAGCAAATTTATACCTTTCATGTGAAGGCTACAACTCAACTATTGCACAAGAAGACAGGGAAAGGGGAGAGGGAGGGAAGGGGAGGGAGAGGGTGGGGGGAGAGAGGATAAAGGGTGAGATCACACTTGTGCATCTTTGAAGGGTCAGGAGAAAACTACTAAATGCAGAACACAAATGTTTTCACACAGTAAACGAGAAAATCTCATGAACGTTATGTTGAATAGGCAGATGAAAATATTTCAGATTGTATATGAAGCCCGCATTCTGTACCCCATGATTGAACTGAAGTACACAGCTATGATTCAATAAAAAAATCACTTTATAATAAAAAAATTCTTCCCTATAACTATAAATGTTTTTATATTATTTATACCTTATTAAAATAAATATTCAATTGTTTTCTAGTCAAGTATCTATTTGTATATAGATCTGCATGTATGCAATATATAACCTTCCAAATGTTGAAATGTGCAGACATCAAAAATTATTTTAATATTTACCACAGATACAGAATGAATCCTTGGGTTCCGTGCTGTATCATTCAGACCACCTGGTCTCAGGTAGGAACAAGCCCACTATCCCAAGGTTTTGCAACATTTATTTTTGCAACTAAAGGGGAAAAAATACTGTACCAGCTAGTTAGTCATCCCAGAAGCAAGCACCAGCTGTGCTGTCTGTTTTGTTTATGAGCATATTTTATTTCAGGTAAACACTGTGATTCTGGCAGAAAATTCTGCCTGATGGACAGAAATTCTGTCATTATGTATGTATTATTTTAAGAACATATACAGTTAGCCCGGAAAGAATGCTAAATTGGAGGAAAGCAAACTTGAATTATTGTCTTGGCTCTCCTAGCTTGATGCTAGGCAACTTAATTAGTCTTTCTATCCACATCTACAAATTGGGATTAGACTATTTACTTTATAGGGTTGCTGTGAAAATGAACAGAAACAGTTTATGTGAAGTTTTAGCAGTACCTGAACAGTGCTTTTGTTTTGCTAATTACTGTTTAATTTGTTCTCTTCCATAAAGAAAATAATTGTAATATCTGTTTTATCTTTTATCCAAACTATGATGAAAAAAATATCATACTAACCACAAGTACGCTTAGGGTAACTTTAGAGGGAAATGCAAATTTAAAACAGTCAGTTATACGTGTGCAAGGATGTATTTACTTGACATAAGAATTCTGTGTTAAATCTATCAGTCTTAGTTACAGCCACACAACACCAAAGAGCATAACCAGCATGTTTTCCTTCTTCCTGTGTGTCTTTTGAGTTTAGCTGTAATCAACATGAAAGAAATTAGTCAGAATGTTTCATGAATGGTTGACAGATAGGCCAGTCAAGGTTCTTGCTGGCATTTAGTGAGTAACTGCCAGTTAACATCACGTCTCAACCCTGCTGTCAGACTCCACACACATAGGACAGCACCAGCCAGTTGCCGTAAGCCCCCGACTGATTGAGTCATTCATTCATTCATTTTCTCAGGTTTGGGCAGTTAAAGTGAAACTCACAGAACTCAGCCAGGAAGGTGGTTATATGTGTCAGAAAAATGGGCTAGAGACAAAAGGGATATGGAGATTATGTTTCACTTAGAAACTTAAAAAGTTTGGGAATGAAGTGCAGCCCGGTAAAGTTAGTTGGAGAGGCATCCACTCCTAAGACTAAGGTTCTGTTTCCCCTGGTCCAGTTCTATTAAAGCAGTCAGAGCTCAAGGTCAGATTCTTCAGTGGAAACCCAGAACTACCTTGAGCAATACTAGGTCCTCCCAGCGTTGCTTGTTCTAATCTGTTGTTTGCTTGGGAGGATTTGTTGTTGTTAATCATGTTTCTCATGTGTACGTATGGAAAAGGACAAGGATAACACACCAAATGTTATGCTACTGTGTGTTATCCTCGTCCTTGTTATTTTAAATGCAAGTGATGTGGGAAGTGAGTCTGATAAATTCTGAGTGAGTCTGAAGAGCTCTGATATTACTGTTTCCTATCGGCATCTCTGATGGAACCCAAGAAAATTCAACCCCTAGAAGGAAGGAGCTGGTCTGATACCCACAAAGCCTCCCCAGCACTTACCAAGCAGCACAGTTAGCCTCCCCCAATTACAGATCAAAACAATCACCATTTTCCCAGAGTAATCTGAATACTTATGATCTGTTGTCATCAAAAACTCTGTTAAGATATATTTATTCTTTCAGAGTACAAATATACTCTGTTAGATCATCTGTATTAGTCTCTCCATATCGGAAGCTTCAAACTCATGGTGAAATTAGTTGTGAAATTAGTTTTCTTAACTAATACACTCTTATGTCAGTTAGAACAGGAGCCCTATTTAAATATGAGACTCCAGCTTCTACAATTGTTACCAAGTTTGATTATCTGACTTCCCTGCTCATACCAGGTTTGAACGGTATAAGTGGATGCTCTTATGGCAATAAGAATTCACAGGTAGCTGCTGAAAAGAAGACAAAAGTCTCTCACAAGCAGAAGTGTCTGTGCACTGCAGTAAAGAATGTGTACCCATATTGATGACCCTGAGTACCCATCATAGAAAGTTTTATTAATAAGTTAATAAAGGCTAGGTAGCTCACACCTGTAATCCTAGCACTCTGGAAGGCTAAAGCAGGTGGATAGCCTGAGCTCACAAGTTTGAGACCAGCCTGAGCAATAAAACAAGACCCTGTCTCTACTAAAAATAGAAAAACTGAGGCAAAAGGATCACTGTAGCCCAAGAGTTGAAGGGTGCTATGAGCCACGGCACTCTAACCAGGGTGACAGCTTGAGACTCTGTCCCACACACCCCAAAAAAGTTATATTCAGCACCCTGAGCTTAGGGTAATACCTTTTGGAAAACTTACTTAATAACTATGAAGTTATTATTAACTATGAAATTTTGGTAGTAGCCATGAGAACCTTAGTTACTTTAGTTAACTGCCCGAAGTGACATTTGCGTAATGTAGTAACCTTATAAAAATAAGATCTGATATCCAATAAGTCACCCAACCCTGATTATGGATAAAATATTATTTACTCTAAAAATGTACAACATGTATTTCAAAGAACTGGACAAATGAAATAGGTCGAACATGAAAAGGAAAACCTTTCAATCAGTCATCCCCTTCACAGCAATAACACTCCAAATGAAAATTTTAATTTAAACCACCCAAATGCATTATTTACCAAAGACAAACCTCACACCTGGATCATTCAATAAAACATCTGACGTTTATCTTTACAAGCGGAAGTGCCTAGATGCAGCCTACAGGGCTGTTGGTAAATGCTTGGATGTGTTTTCCCAGCAGGGCAGCTATCCTTTGCTGTCTCAGATTTCCCTTCGGTGAAACAGGAGTGGAATTAGACACATCACCTGCCTTTCAGACACTCACTTCGGCTTTAGACAAGAGAGGCGAATTAAAACAGAGCGTGTTATTCATTCCCTGGGAAGGAACCGTGCCACCGAGAAGTGCTGGCTGCTGTTCTGCTTTTTAAGGATGAAGTCTGTTACTGAGAAACCCGCCAGGACTTTTCTATTTTCACTCTCATGTTCTATTTTCTACATACCAGTTTAGTAATCCTCGGTCTACTCTGGCAGAGTCTAAGGTTTCTTCCCAGTTCCAACTTCCCCTTGTTAACCTGAACTGAAATTCTATAAAGCTTTGTGCAGAAAAATTATAGGACAGATGGAAGGAACGCATTAGCTATCTCCTGCCTCAAGCTTCTCCTTAATGCTCTAATGACAAGATAAAGAATGACGTGGGACACCCAAGGGATGGCAGGGAGGGAAAAGCAAGACCCCGAGTAGGTGCTTGGGTCTCCTAATGGAACATCTCTAGAGACAGAAACCCGAACTTTCTTTGTATTAGTTTCCCTGAACATCTGACTTCCTAAATATAACCTCAGGCTATCTCTTTGACCAAATTCTTTTCCAGACCTATGTCGGACACTATATTCTGATTTAGGAAGATTTTAACTCTGTTCATTCAAAATTTTCCCTTACACAGCAAGCGATGTTCATAATATCAATGAACAAGGACCAGAAAACATTAGCAAAGTTTTGAAATTGTGGTAAATGCAGAGGGCAAACTTAGTAGCCTTGGAGTCAGTCGTGGGGTCACTGTCAGCACCAAGCTACTCATTTTTTAAAACTAACACAACAAAATTTTTAAAAAATTCTCTTATTTGCCAGTAAGCCACAAGCAGTGTTAAGAAATTGAAATCTGGACTCTCTTTAAAATAATTCACCATATTAATAGTTATATATAATGTATCCTCCTATTTAGATATGTTCCAAGTTTAGAAGTAAAAAAAAATAGTTCTAATTATTATTACTAAGATATTTTAATCTGTGGGTTTAATGCTAAGCCTTTGTGAAAACAATTAAAGGAATTTCAAGAAAGCGTCTTTATAGTTCAGAGTAGAAAGATAAATAAGAGAACATTGGAAACATTTTTTTTTCTTTAATTAGGGCCACAAAGGATGACAGAGGATGCTTCTGGAGACAAGGAGTTGAGGGTTGGGTAATTTATTTGGCAACCCCCTAGATTAGAGCTGCCAGGGCAGTTGACAACTTTATTTTTCCAGAAGAAATTAAAGACACAGACCCAAAGGGAACAGAATGACCTGGGGCCCATTCCCTTCTCTCTTTCTCTCTCAAGAAGCTTAAGTGCTTCTCGGGGTTTCTCTTGTTTTTAGCAACCCTGTAATGGAAAGTGGAAGTGCTTACTCATGTTCTCATGACGAAATGTAAAAGAAATCCTTCTTAAGGCTAAAGACACCTCAGGGAAGCTTATTGAATGATGAGAGTCGTACTTGGTAACTGGTAACTAGTTTCCAAGGTGAATTAGAGGTATGGGGCACATCTTCTTCCTGAGAAAAGAAGGTTTCAGAACATAAAGAAGAAAGGATTCTGCTGTTCTTACCATTCTCTTTATTTGGCCCTCAAACCACCTCAGACTAAGCAGGCACTATCCTTGTACACCTTGCCACCTAAGCGCCTGTGTCTTCCTGAAATTTAAAAAACAGCTGCTATATGTTAAAGATTCTTATTATATGAATAATCTAATTGAATCACCAAAGCCACTTTAGAGCTGAGAGAGCTTAAATTACTGAGTTCCCACACCACGTAAACAACAGAGAGGTGCAGACCCAAGTTTATTCCACTCCAAAGCCTGCACTTGCCCACTGCATCCATGCTTACCTCTGCTCAAGAATCCTTTCTCACATCCACAAAGAGCTACAAATAGACCTTCCATTTGATCCCACAATCCCATTACAAGTTATGTAGTCAGAAGAAAAAAATCATTTTACCACAAGGACATTTGCCCTTGAATGTTTACAGCAGCTCATTTCACAATCACGAAGATGTAGAAACAACCCAAGTGCTCATCAACCCATGAATGGATATACCATAGAATATCATTCAGCCATAAAAAGATGGAGACTTTTCATCTTTTGTATTTACCTGGAAGGATTTGGATAACATCCTCCTAAGTACCGTAAGAATAAGAAGCAAGTATCCAACGTACTCAATATTATTATGAAAATATTAGATGAACAACTAACTATATGCCCATATAAGAGAAAAAAAATTTGCATTCAAGAAGGGAGTGGGAGGGAGGCTGGTAAGTCTCACCTAACAGGTACCTCCGGGTGAAGGGCTCAACTAGAACTTGGACTTTATCCAACAAATGCAAACAATGAAACTTAAGTATATAACTTCAATTAAGTGCATATTCACCCTTATATGAATCTGAAATTTAAAAAAAAGAAAATGCTTTTTAAAGGGCATATGGATCACTTAAGCATTTTCCAAAAGAGTTATGGAAATAATTTATATTATGTTAATAAACTTTCCTGACCAGGGAATAATCCTTTCTCAATGCACGTATTTTTCAAGGATGCTTAGTTAGCATGAAAGAAACCCCCAGTTTGAATTCCTTATTCCACTGCCCATATTTCCATTGCCCTATTGGGAATACTAGTAGCGATATGTTCTAGAGTGCTTTAAACTCCTCGTCAGTGGCACAGAAGGACAGTCCATGGCTAATTTAGAAGGTGGATCTAAAGAATCGACCAAATACAGTAACGCTGCACTGCCAGGAAGATGGCCAAGACCAGACTAAGCCATGCAGAGCTCCCAAAATAGAATGTGCAGCAAGAAAGCTGTGATCATCACGTCTAATTCTGACAGCTCATCCACATACAAACCCAGCCCTAATCTTTACAAGGAGCATATTCCATGACTGCGCAGAGGAACGACTAAACAATCACACCATCTGCAATTAACCACCATAAAAATATCATTTATTAAAAAAATGCATAATGACTGCCTTCCACTGAGCCAAGCACTAAGAATCTCAAAGCAAACACGACAGCTAAGAACGTCACCGTGACGGTGGCTAATGAGATAAAACAAGAAAATAAGAATGCAAGCAAATGCTGACAAGCACCGGGAAGGAGGGAGGTTGAGAGGGAGTGATGGGCTGAGAGCAGAAGGGGGCGCTGCTGAGAGCTTGGTGATTGCAGACAGGTGAGAACATAGTGGGGCTGAGTGAGGTGAGAGGAAGCTGGTTTAGCAATGAGTGGGGGGAAACAGTGAGAGAAGAAATGCAAGAGAACAAGAGAGGTCTGGTCACAACGTCAACTTCAGATTTGGAAGCTGAGTGCCGTGGAAAGCCACGGAACACTTTAAGGAAGGGCTCTCCAGATCTGACCATGCTGTAGAAGCCTCTCTCTGGCTGCACTTGACAGAGAACCTGTGGTTAGCAGGTAGGCGCCAAGGCATGGAGGCTACTTAAGGGCGACTTGCCCAGTTCAGGCGGGGGATGAGGAGGGCTGGGGATGGGTTGGTATAGCTAGGGATAGAGAGAGGAGAATGGATCTGAGATGTACTTGGAAGCAGAAATAACAGGACTTACTGTTAGGCTGGCTATGGCAACTTGAAGAAATGGAGGAATCATAATCTGGATTGAGTTCCTAGAGGGATAACTGTGCCCTTTATGAAGATGAGGAGGCAGTGCAGAGCTTTCTCATTTTCATAGGAGTCTATGGCTGAAATAATTTTGGCTGCAGAATATTGGGTAACCACCATGCTACTATTAGAAGCTTTAATTGACGTTTTAAAGATTATTATTAACCAGGGTGTCCAGAAAGTTTGTGGGCAATTGAAAATAGTTGTCTATGTTAACCAACCTCTCTACAAGTCCTGTGGTTTGAAATTGCACATGAACTTTATGGATGCCCTCTATATGACCCACTGGGTAGTCTTATACAGCAGGGTTATACTGGCCATTCTATTTGTGACAAAATTCAAGTAACTTTCCCAAAGTATCAATCTGGAAATTAGTACCATCCAACTGTGTTTGGCTTCAAACATTGATTTTAAACTCCCCAATGGTGATTTTGTATCTACGTGACTTATAACTCTATACAAAGGTCCCTATCTGGCATGTGGTATGTTCTTAGTACATATTTATTACCTAAATAAATACGTGTAATTTCAACGATGGTTTGACGCTTCTCAGAGAGTCCCAAGTCTACGTCCTTCTATTTGGCATTTTGGGTCTGGACACTATTGCAGTAGATTCCTAGGGTTGTCCTCTAAACCCCTGCCCAGCTGGGAATCACACAGAGCTCTCTCTCACAGATTGACTGTTCTAGTTATGGTCCTGTTTCTATGTCCTTCCTGGAGGAAGATATACAGGCTTAGCATGCTGGTAGGACTTGGCAGGTGTCACGAGAGGCTCCATGTAGACCTGGGGTCCTTGAGACCACTGCGGGGGGACTTAGGAAGACACACTCCATTTGCATCTACCTGGGTGGCTTGAAAGGCACCTCACTCTCCCAACACCCCCCAGTCCCACGTTCCTGCACCCTGGCATTTTTTATCGTGGCTTGACTCTAGCCCAGTGTGATGAGCCTCTTTACTGGAGGGTGCAGTGTCCCCACGAGGGCCCACCCGGTAGCTGCATTACAGGGTCCTTCTTCTCCAGTCTCAAAGCATCCCAACCACGAAGTCTTGATTTCTGACGCCAAGTTTATCACCCAGTTCTAGAAAACTCTATGTAATACACTTGTCAAGGTATAAGCTTTTTCTGCACCTCACCTCCAAACACATGACCAACAGAAGCAGAGTCCGTATCTCAGGCCGATTCTGTGCGGCCGTACTCCACTGTCATCACGGTCCGGCCTCCCTGAAGTCTGTCGGCCCATAAAAACATGCTTTACTCCAACTTGGATTTCACCCCTTCCCTTCCCAACAGTATCCAAATCTGTAATGCAGCGACTGCTTTTTGTCTTGCGTAGATTACGTGCCCAACTGAGGTAGTAGGTTCAAGTCTACTTGGAACTCTAGACGATTCTAGGGAAGACAGTTCTGGTACAAGTCTGCTGCCTCTGAGCAGACAGCCCCTGAGGACTCTTCTCTCCTTCCAGGAGGTAACACCAAGCTGCCTTTCCTGCCACCTGGCTTTCCTTCTTGCCTACCAAGCTAGATAAATTTCCTGATACCATTTTTTTTGTTTGTTTTTGAGACAGAGTCTCACTCTGTCACCCTTGGTAGAGTGCCGTGGCATCATCATAGCTCACAGCAACCTCCAACTCTTGGGCTTGAGCAATCGTCTTGCCTCAGCTTCGAGTAGCTGGGACTACGGGCGTCCGCCATGTCAAGCTAGTTTTCCTATTTTTTGTAGAGACGGGGTCTCACTCTTGCTCAGGCTGGTTGATACCGTTTCTGAAGAACGCCATCCTCCTCCTGGTTCCCATTCTTCTGGCGGCACCCAGCGGCCCACATACGTCTTCTTCACAAGGACAAACAGTGTGTCACTGCAGGTCCGTAGGAGGGTCCCAACCCTGAGTCATAAGTAAGATTCTCCACTATGTTGGGATTGGATGGATGATGGCAGGAGGGCCTATTTTTGTAGTTACGAGTGTCAGAAAGAAGTATAATTAAAGGGTACAAGTGCCAGTCAATACACGGAACAGGGCAGCCTCCACTGCACAAACCTAGGCCTCACTGCAGCCTGGTTGACAAAGAGGTCTGAGGGCAGAATAGTGTCAGATTTACACACAGCACCATTTCTTTCATCCCAGGAGGGGTAAGGCCGTGTGGGGATCAGATCTCCTGGCTCTCCAAGGAGCCCTCCTGCAACAACCACTGCATCGCCAACTTTCTCTTCCCCATGCCACCAGCCCCCCTGCCTGTCTTCCAATTGAGACTAGCTTGTGTGAGCCCAGAGATAGCCCTGAGACCTTTCACGCACATCTTTATCAGATCGGCCAGCCTCTGGCATCTCATCCTGTGCTAACCTAGTGTCTCACTTTAGGCCACCTTCCCTGATTTTATTTCCCAAGTTAAATCTGACATGCTGTTCAGGTTCCTTCCCCTGTGACCACTGTTTTAAAAATATCATGAATGGTATGTCAATCAGGCTGATAAAAATATCTCAGATTGCATGTGAAGCCCCCACACTGTACCCCATGGTTGAACTAATGTACACAGCTATGATTCAATAAAAATAAAAAAAAAAAAAAAAAGAAAAATTGCTAGCTGAGTCTCCTGTCAGCAGGCCTGTGAGCTGTGATGTCGCCGAGATAAAAGACCTCAAGCTTTTACAGCTGAAACAAATTTGACCTTGAAGCTTTTCCTCCTTATTGTACAGAAGATGAAACTGTAGAGGTTCAGTAATTTACCTAATTTCACAATGTTAATTAATGACTCGGACCCAGGCCTTCTGACACACAGAACAATCACCACTAAGTGTACCTTCCCATTCTTAGAAAACATAGTCAGTGAAGCAGGAAAGTTCAAGGAGAAGGCACCATTGAAGTTTGAGTTTAGGATCAAATGATTCATCTTGAAGGTTAGGTTCTGTTTTGGGAAACTATATAAGCATGGACAAAGCATTGACAAAGCATTGACAAACAACTGAATTTTACAGAGAAATTCATCCAGGGTTTTCATCTTTGAAAGTTTCTGTAAAACTTGTGGAACAGAAGCCTGATGCAATGAAAGAAGTGATTTTTTTTCCCTTTCTTTAAAGCCAATTAACCAGTGTATGAATAAATTCCCCTATTTCCTCAGTAATTTTGAATGGGTGACACGTAAGACAGTTAATGTACTTGGAAGTTTAATCTTTTTACCAAATAAAATGTCCTAACCACAGGGAGGAGATCTCTCGTTGCACACAGAGTCTTCCACAGGTCAAATGCCTAGTAATCTGTTCTACAGTTGAGGTTCACTGTCAAGGCCAAATACCTGTGGCTACAGGGTTCTTCCCCATCCCAAGTACTTCTTTCCACAGCTTCACTGAAGGGTGAGGATCAGCCTGGGAATAATTATGAGCATTTCCATGTCTTTTTTTTAATACAAGAAAGTTTGAATTCATATGTTCACAAAACAAGTGGAAATAATAGAAAGAAAAAAATGAAAAGATACCTCCTGATTTTATTTTATTTTTTTTCAAATTTGGTTGCACTGTATACATTTCTGGTAGATTTCTTTTTCATTTTTCATTTTTAAAGAGAGGGTCTTGCTTGGCTGCTCAGGATGATCTGGAACTTCTGGCCTTAAGTCATTCTCCTGCCTCAGTTTCCCAAAAGTGCTGGGATCATAGGTATAAGCTACCGTGAGTTGTCTGATTTTTGGTGCTCTTCAGGTCAAATTTATCCATAAAATTATGAGTTTCCCTAATCAATTATATTGCTATTTCAATGTCTGTACTTACAATGTATGCCTAATACAGGGTGGCCATAAAGTCTACAGAAATTCTTAAATTGCATACAAACTTTATGCCACCCTGTATAAGGCTCTTATTTAATAGGCACATAAACTTTTTACATTAATATTTATTTTTTCACTAGGAGTTCTTACACTGCTGGTTTAAGAGCTGTCAAACATAGAAAATAAATGCTGACAGGATCTTCCAAGTTCATGATCTAGGTCCCCCAGACGGTTAAGGCCATTCCCAAAAGGCTAAGCTTGGACCACTGTGGTCACAGCAAATAATCTTCCTTTGTGATAATCTACATATTTCTCAGTTTAACAGCCTTTTCTTCCTAAGCTGTTAATGATAGACTTTAGCAAAAAGCTTTAAAAAATCTATCTCTGAGGTTGAATTATGGCAAGTGCCATGTGTGCTGGTGCTACATCGCTGAACTGCTCCTACTGGGACAGCCGAAGGCAGGCAAACAGTAGACCCAGAGTCACCTGCTAAGTCATCACCAGGGTGACCGCCAGCCCGCATCACCAGTTCAACTGCAGCCCGGGAAACAAATGGTTCTGACAGCCACAGGAAACACGAAAACTCAGACATTAGGAGTAGCTGGCTGTAATCTGCATTCTCCACCTCAGCACTTTCCAGCACATGTCCAGAATCTCACTCCCATCTTGGCCCCAAGTGAACTTCTATAATTTTATGTTTCTTCAATGTCAGTTCTGTGTTAGGCCATGTAGCTTTTGATAAATTCCTGTTTTTACGCCTCTGGTACAGAGACCAGGGAGTGCTTGCCGCAGATAACCAGCCTTTAGGTAAACGAGATGTCAAGATAATATCGCCTCGCTGGAAATACTTTTGAGGTTGGTTTATTTCATATTTGGTATCTGCTTGCTTTAAACTGCCCGACTGCTCCCCTGTGCCCTGACACTCATGTTCCCCACCCCAGACCCCAGTCAGGACAAGTTTCCCAGGCGCACATGCTTCCTGTCCAGGCTCCCTCACTTTCCTGTGTGTGGCCTCCAAGCTGCTGTGTCCCCTCCCCGGGACTCCTAAGTGATAACATCTTTACTTACATCTTGCATCTCAACCGTTAAAGCAGCACTCTCCTGCTTAAAGATCCTACACTAAATCTCCTACCAAGTCTTCATGGCTTTACTGAAAGTTTTTGGCACAATTTTTCTTAGATGCTTGTTTCTCTCCTTAAAATATATTATTTGTATGCTTACAGCACAGCCGAGTAAAGACTGGACTGTTACAGGGTAGAACATACATCCTGGTTTTCCCAGGACAGTCTCAGTTTGTTGTCCCGGGGTAATTGTCAAGATTCTCTTTCTTTCACTCCTACCAATTTGTACAATACATGTTACTGTCCAAGTACTCATTACAAATGACTAGTAATGTGAAAACCTTCCACCGACCATGGGTCACACTAATAACCTGATCTCTCGAAATGTTTTCCTTTCACTAAGTATCATTTTGATTGAGGCCTCTTTCCAGATGGCTTGTGGCAACTGTTCTCATCTGGAGCTTCTTTTCTGTATGTACATCACTGTTCCAACTTCACAGATACCTAAGGAATACTACTACATAATACTATTTTCACCCCTAATGGTCTTAATCAAGTGAAAAAATAATTTAAGTGTTGGTAATCAACACAGAGCTGGCCATCTCTTGCATTGTCTCAGCCTGGAAATACATTTGGAAGAAACATCCATCTGAGAACTACAAATAATTAAATAACATTTACATCTTTACAGCTATCTACGCAAAAGTGCATGCAACCCTAGTTTCTATTACACATAGGGCAACAGCCTCTTCTCACCTCCTACACGCAGTATTTTTCTCTAGGCATTCAATAAAGGAAAGAGTGTTCTCATGGGATTGCATCTCAGTCTAATTCATAGAACCCAAAAATTAGAGCAATTTCAACCCTGGAAGGTTACCAAAAGAGAACATAACTATAATCCGGGATTATTTTTTTTCATTAAAGAGGTTATCAAATGACTTTGACAAAACTAATGTGAATTATATCTGTGTTAAGCACAAAGACAGAACCAGAACGAAAAACTAGCATAATTCTTTCAAAGAGGCCTGAATGATCTGAAGGAATCATTTAGGAGAATATGCAGGTGAGCAGTGAGTGGTGACCTACATCCATTATTGGCACCTTCCCCACTTGGTAAAGGACACCAAACACATCTCTTCTCTCACAACTCACAGTGACAGATGCCATCAGAATCTCAATGTCAGAAATGTTCCTATGTATACAAAGGTCACACAGTCTCCACGACAGACAAAATGACTTGACTTGTATCTCACTTTGTGGACCTCTCAAGGTCATAAGCATTCAAGATATAAGACAGGCAGCCTCAATTTGCTATGGGATACCTGTAACAGACCAGTGATTTCTGAAGGTGAAAGTACACATGTGGCCAGGTACCTTAATAAAATTGCTCAAATTCTATTCCTTAGAACTCAAAGGAGAGTGGTCACAACATTTTTCATATGCCTCAATATTTTTTAGAAATGTGGTTTATTTCTTTCAACTGAAAATCAGAAGAATTTTAAGATTAATTAAGGTGCTAAACTTAGGAAGTAGCTCACAGTGGCATTAACGTTCTCATCTATACAAGTAGTCACCCAGAAATAGGATATTAATAGAGAAAATTACAGCAACCTGGTGTTGGGTGAGGAAGCGTATTTAGCCATAACTAAAAAAAACCTGTGTGTATCATATACAAAAAGTTTTCTTTCACAACCAAGGACAAAATTTGATGCTGCCCTATTCTAACTCATATACTATGGAGCTGTGTGTTGACCAAGGGTTGGTGAACCCCATAAGACAATTCTCAGTAATCATGAGACATCAGATTTTAAATTTTATCATCTTATCTCAGCGGTTTGAACTTATGAGTTAGTCCTTAAAATATTTTGTACCAAAAAAAATATTTATATCAGACCTTAGATCCCGTTTGAATAACAATGCTTTTAATGAGAGTAGAGGTACTTTAATATCTGTTGACCAAAAAAATAACCTACATACATAAAGACTCAGAGGCTATTTATGACAACTCCCAAGTCCAGAAGGTGGGGCACAGTGACAGAACACATTGTATGATCATAGTTTAATCCCACAAATATTTTTTCTAATTTGTGCAAAAGTATTCAATTGTCTTTCTAGATCACACAGCTAACGTAAACAGCTTTAGAACCCAAGTTCTGGTCCCCATGGAATTTGCAATGTACTCGGCTACTTTGTCACTTACGCAATGCTTTAACACCAAAATATCATAAGCCAGAAGAGAGATCCAAATTTATCTTTAAATTAGTAAATAATTTGTAATAAGTAATAATAAATGTCATTGGACACCTACCACCTACAATATACAAACAATAGTTTACATCCTTTACCTGTTTTCATGAAAAAAAAATCCAAAAGGTAATGTTATTATGATTATTATCCATCATCCTTTTGCATTGAAGGAAACTAAGCATTAGAAAAGTTAAGATATCTCAAAGTAACTGAGAGAGCAAAGAGTAACACAGAACTGAAGCCAAGGTCCTTTTAGTCACCAACAGGGTATTTATTCACCATATCACTCTGTGACTGGTGACATAACAAATAACTTAGGCACAATCCTTCATGAAAGAAGTCTATTTTAAACCACATCAGAAATACCTATTTATGTTTAAATCATTGACATGCTAAGTACAAATTAGATTTTTCAAGATTCAGATATATCATTTTCTAAGGACAGTTAGAAACAACTGTTTAAAGGCGTGAATGTTTATTTGTATCCTAGTTGAAGTTATTACATGTCTCATCTTTTTCACTTTTATGCTTAAAACTCAGTTCATCCTCTCTCTGTTGTATTTCCAACACAAAACAAAACACACTGTAAATCATTCCTGCTTTTGAAGTTTTCTCACATCCATTAGTTGAAATCTTTGCTTTTAACTAGTTACAAAGAAATTCAAAGTAATAAAACTCCATTATTAAAAAAATCTGAGTTTTAATTTATTCTTCATCCAAATTATGAAACTGAGGTTGCATTTTAGCTTTTCAGTGGTCAACATAGATTAAAAGGTAATGGTCAACTCCATTTCTTTATCATTTTCAGGATGCAAAAATCAGTCAGCAATTAGTAAATTCCTAGAAATACAAGGATTTAGGAGCAACCAGATTTTTAAAATATATATTTAATTTTTTAAAGATTTAAATATTTTAGACTAAAAGTATTTGTATGGCTTAGAGGATATGTTTCAACACATCTTATGATGGGCATCATTCCTTGTGAGATACATACATTTTTATACAGTGGTAGCACTGTTTCCACTCCATTTGATTACATATGATGTACTGACTCAAGGAATGGAGAGGCAGAAATGCCCAGTTTCTGTCCCCTGGGAATTTACTCCATTTCTAGAGTTCTTAGTTCCAAAAATAGTATCACCATTCTTTTGATCCTTTGCCTATCTTCTTCAAAACCTATTTTTCGGGCTGCCTTTTAATTTATGCAAGCTCTTCCCATCACTCAATGGTTAAGCTACTCTGTCACCACCTGCTGCATCTTCCTGTCTTGCGTGTTTCCTGGCTTTATTCTCTAATCTCTTAGAGCAGACGCCATCTGCATTCCAATATGGACCAGTAGATGCCAAACGAAAACATTCTAGAGCTTTTTTAGGAGGGATTTTATAAGATCATCTCATTCCACCTTCTCATTTTAGACGTGATTAAACTAAGGTTCAGAGAGGACAGATGACTTACAGCAAGTGGCTGAAGGGACTTTCCAAGCTCGTGTCTTTCTTGCATGTCACCTGCCATATCAGCACGTCCCATTCACACCACTGATGTACGAGAACGGTGTGAAGAGCGTGGACTCTGGACTCACATTTGAAGGCTCAAAGCCTAATTCCATGTCCTCATACTTTGTTACCACAACCAAGGAGGCAGAGGAGGGGGGCAGAGCAGAGGTAAGGACGGTGCCAGGTGCTCCTGTGGTGCCTCCTGCCAGGAGGCTTGACAGGAAGCAGCAAGAGAGAAGAGCCCGACAGTGAGCATCAGCCTAAGGTCCACACGGAGCAGCACGTAAGCAAATGCCTGTGAAATGCATGGATGGAATTGGATGAAATGCATGTCCTCCCTGGCTGGACTAGAGGAAACAGATCCTTGAAAGAAAATGTGGCTAAGTGGCTAAGACCCCTCACTTACTCAGACAATAACCATTTACTGAACCCCCCTCAAGGCCATCAGACTGCACCAGGCAGTAGAACCTCCAGCAGATCTATAAAACATAAGGCTGGAAATCTGTGTAATGCTAAACAAAACTAGTTCCCCCAAGTTGGACATCTAAGGAAATAGTTCTTAATATATTTTTCCCAAGCTCAAAGATCCTATGGACTCAGTAGCAAGGTAAATCTCAGAGAAGACCTCTTTCTCCTGGAGGATGCTCCTAATGTATCTTTCTTCCTCGGTTTTGCTGTGAAGAAAGGTTTGGGGTGACATACACACTTTCTGCCAAGTAAATTCTATGACAGATGCATGAGTGAACTTGAAATATATCAGAAAGGACCTTTCCCTTTTAAAAGGTCACTGAACAAAACATAATAAAAGTGTCTACTGAAAGCATGCTCTTCTTCCAGCTGACATGCTTCAAAAGTGCAGGGACTGAGGGGAACCTTTGTGCTCCAACTTGGCTAAGAGACTTCGAGAATTTCATGTTCTCTTGGGTACTGGTGTGTCTGTCACGTACTAACATTTTCTGGGAACCTGGTTCCTTCCTCTGTATTCTCCTGTTTTTCTTTTGGCTAAATTTTATTTTTATGGTTTCTGTGCTTTACATTTTAATATGGCAAAACATAGGATGTGGCTCATATTTCTTACCAAGTGATAGGGGCATTTTCAATACCTTCTTCAATCCAGCAAGATTCTTCCAAAAGTTCACTAGGCCTTCACCAAAATCAAATGCACTGAAATGTGACATACCTGCTTGTCAGGAGAGGGAATAAAGTACACCAGGAAGCAGCGGCTGTAATTCAGGGTCACCTACAATGCTTGTTTTAAATGTTTTAAAATGTCACCAGTGAAAGCGAACATGGCGTACAACACTGTCCATGACAAACCAGCACATACATTTTTATAGATCATAAGGAAAAGGGTGGTGAGTCTGGAATAGTCTGGAATTGTCAAAGTGGCCTAGGGAAATAAAGAAAATGCAGAAACAAATGTGATCACAAAACATTAAATGAATAAATATATGAATGTGTAAGGGAAGAGGAATTCCAGAGATCAGAAGTTTATTACACACTCAGATATAATTCCATATCAGAAGCAAGTATCATAATAACTGACTATTGATCTGCAGGGTTTCTTTCTGTTTGTTTGTTTGTTTTGAGACAGTCTCGCTGTTACCCAGGCAAGAGTGCCATGGCTCAGCCTAGCTCACAGCAATCTCAAACCCCAGGACTCAAGCAATCCTCCTGCCCCAGGTTCCCAAGTAGCTGTGAGTACAGGTGTTGGTCTAGAACAGTGGTTCTCAACCTTCCTAATGCCATGACCCTTTAATACAGTTCCCCGTGTTGTGGTGATCCCCAACCAGAAAATTATTTTCGTTGCTACTTCATAACTGTAATTTTGCTACTGTTATGAATCGTAAAGTAAATATCTGATATTAGGTGACCCCTGTGAAAGGGTCGTTCGACCCCCAAAGGGGTTGCTACCCACGGGTTGAGAACCGTTGGTCTAGAATTTTAAAGAAAGTACTTTAAATCCTACAAAAATAAAATAAGAACATGGCTTTGAAGAATTAAGCTTCCATTGGTTGATTTAAAGATTGAGTGGTGTCCTAGGTAGGTAATTATTCCGGGTTAGGAAGGCAATACATTTTTGCCTTTGCTCCTTACAGAGAGTCTAATAAATATCAATATGTCATATATTTATATAAATTATATGTAAATGTATAATTTACATGGAACTAATTTAGTAACACTGAAAGGAGTACATACATAACAACAAAGAAAGGGGAGCGCTGCTATTATAGCAATGATGCAAGCTGAAGATAAGAAATCCATTGGACATGGTTCTCTTAAAACTCAAGAAAGAAATCCTAACATATCTCCCGACCAAGTTTTTTTTTTTTTTTTTTTTGAGACAGAGCCTCAAGCTGTCACCCTGGATAGAGTGCTGTGACATCACAGCTCACAGCAACCTCCAATTCCTGGGCTCAAGCGAGTCTCTTGCCTCCAGCCATTTTTTGGTTGCAGCCGTCATTGTTGTTTGGTGGGTCTGGACTGGATTCGAACCCGCCAGCTCAGGTGCACGTGACTGGCACCTTAGCCCACTGAGCCACAGGCGCTGAGCCCCGAACAAGTATTAAGTGGTATTTATGTAGTCATATGATGTTGATACTATTTACTGCCCTACGTATAAAGTTAACAGAAGAAGCTATGGTCTGAAATACACCATGAAGTGATGGCATAATTGGTAGGGACCCTACAAGGAACTCATCAGGAGGGTTAAGGGCAGAAATGAAAGGTGGGACTGGAAATGGAACCCCATGTAGTTCCCATGTAGGAAATAGCTACACTGTTTCTGATTTGGTCCCTCTTTTCTCTTCTAGGTACCAGGAAACAAACAGCTGGATTAATTCCAAGCAAATCATCATCGTCATCAACCAAACCTCAAAACCCAAATGCAAAACAAAGGAAAAATTTATTGGCAGCGATTCTCTAAAATAATTGAACAAACTCCCAGGAGAAAGACAAAGCCTTAGTTAGATGTTACCATCTGAGAATAATTTTCACATTCTCTTACGTGGAGATGTACAGATGTTTTTACCTTTCACCCTATTATGATACCTGATCGCTCTCTGCTCTGTTTCTTCTATTCCCAGACTTCCTACTCAGGATAAAGACTTTAAGCAAAAATAGATCTTTAAGATCAAAGGCAAACCACAGCAGTCAGCCATTTCTTCATTAAATACAAGTAGACAATCGAACAATCTGACCCATTAGGAGATACAGCAGCATTATAGGTAAAGACTTAGGCAGAAGGGAACAGAGATAAGAAACAGAAAGAAGAAAAAACTTTGATAATATTAAAGAAACTACAGAAGCTACTACAACCAAAAAGCAGAAGGCTTTCAAAGAGGATAATTAAAATGGAAAACAAGAATGTATACTTAGAAACCGAAAACATCAATGTTGAAATAACAAAAACAAAAGAAGGGTAGAAAGACTAAAAATACAGCCCAGGGACTCTCCCAAATACAGACTAAAACATAAAGCATAGATCAAGATAGAGGATGAATCTGAAAGATCTCACGTTCAAGGATTAAGAGCCACAGACAGAGAAGAGATAAAGTGAGAGAGAAGAATTACTAAAGATACAGATAAAATTCCCTGAGCTGAAGAAAGTCATTAATCCGTAGGCTTTCACCAAGTGCAGATTACTGTAAGTCCAAAAAGGTTCCTCAAGAGTACACTGAAAACATTTAAACACCTAAAACGATGAGATGCTCCTAAAAGTTTTTAGAGAGAAACAGCAAAAATAAGACTCAGCCTGACTTCTTATCAGTGACAATGGAAAAGGGGCCTTTTATTTATTTATTTATTTATCTATTTATTTATTTATTTTATTCTATTGTTTAGGATTCATTGAGGGTACAAAGAATTAGGTTACAATGATTGTATTTGTTACATAAAGTCCCTCTTAGAATTGTGTCCCACCCCCAAGAGGTGTACCATACACTGTGACCCCCTATTTATTAATTTTTACTGGTTTACTCTTAAATGTCCAATAGTCTCCAAGCCAACACTTCATTTTAGCTATAGGTGGCAAATGATGTTATGGCAGGGAATACGGATGCTTAAATAGGAATCCAGGGTCACCACCATCTCAGGCAGAAGGAGCAGCTTACTTTTTGTCAGACTTCTTAATTCTACCTTTCCTGTGGTCTTTGCTTTTAGCTCCTGAGTCTCTTCCACCCGCTTTTTTTTTTTTTTATAATTTTATTGAATCATAATTCTGTACATTGGTGCAATCATAGGGCACGATTCATATACATTCAGAAATGTTTTGATCGTACTGTTACAGATAGCCTTCATGGCATTTTCTTGATCACTATATAA
>CAUYON010078877.1:0-15999 GCA_963573935.1 Arctocebus calabarensis
CACCTGTAGTCCCAGCTACTTGGGAGGCAGAGGCAAGAGACTCGCTTGAGCCCAGGAGTTGGAGGTTGCTGTGAGCTGTGATGCCACAGCACTCTATCCAGGGTGACAGCTTGAGGCTCTGTCTCAAAAAAAAAAAAAAAAAAGAGAGACAAGGCCTTGCTCCATTTCCTAGGTTAGAGTACAGTGATACGATCATAGCTTACTGCAGCCTCCAACTTGGGGCTCAAGTGATCCTCCCGCCTCAGCCTCTTGAGTTGCTGGGACTACACCCAGCTTAAACAGCACTTTTGATGTTTTTAAGAATTAGCTGAGAGCAGCACCTGTGGCTCAAAGGAGTAGGGCGCCAGCCCCATATGCTGGAGGTGGCGGGTTCAAACTCAGTCCCTGCCAAAAACTGAAAAAAAAAAAAAAAAAAAAAAAAGAATTAGCTGAAAATACCTGGAGGGAGGGATAGAATCCTAAGAGGAAATGATCAGGACACTTGTAGTCTTGTTTGTAGTGGTGAGACCACCATCTTTGACGTTAGAGACCCAAGGTCCAGTCCTGATTTTCCCCTGTCCTAGGACCCTCTGTGACCCTGGGCCAGGCACTGGAGTCCCAGTCACTACCATCTTCCCAGCAAGGCTGGTGGCACAGAGTAGCCTATGGTAAATACCCATTGGACACAGGAAGAATGAATCACTGTCCCCTCTGGATCGCCCACCACCACTGAAATCTGTCCCCCGCTTTCAGTTGTGGTCCTCAGAACAGATGAATGAACTAAGTCACTGTAGAGTGCTAATCATTTAAGGTTTTTAGAGAGGCAAGCAGATAGAGACACCAGGTCCAACCAGATGGATAACTAAGGTGGCCCATGGACTGGGGGAATGGCCTTCCGAGAGCCCCTGAGATCACTGCATGGGCCAGGGAGAGAGGCTTGGCCTCCCCACCACAGAGGCTGCTGGGAGTTGCCCGTGACCCTACTCGTGACCTGCTCCTATCACCCAAGCCTGGAAAGGCTGGGCCATGGGCCATAAATTCCTATCATTAGTCAGTATCTCTATAGCTCAGGCTGTTTGCCAGAAGCCCTACAATTATTTTTATCACTTACAAGTCCTATAATTGTTTTTATCACTTTTTTCTCACAGCAGCCTTGCAAGCAGGGTTGGTTTTGTTCCTTCAGTTTGGAGTTAGGGGAACCCAGTCCCTGGAGATTTTCATGGAATTTCTTGGCTTTGCCCAAACCTCCAGGGAGGGTCAGAGATTGAGCTCACAGCCCACTCTGAGTTCCAGCCTGAGACTGGGGAGGTGGAGAATAGCCATGTGGGAACCAGGCAAAGACCTGAGGCTTGGCTGCTTCCTGGCCGTATGACCCTGGGCAAGTCCTTCAACCTCTCTGTGTCTTTCTTCATCTGGCGAATGAGGAAGGGATAATAGTACTCACTTCAGGATTGAATACATACATGTTCAGTAACTGAGATTCTGTTTAATCTTGAGTGGGAACCTGGGTTCTAAACTCAGACCCCATCCCACTGGATGACTTGGACAAGTTCCCTGCTGTCTCTGGGCCTTGGATGCTCATCTGCAGAATGGGCACAATCCTGCTGCCTCACACCCCTGGCTCTCTCAACTCCAGCTCCATTCACACCTTCATTCAGGTCTTCTAACTGCCACCTGTTCCCTCTGCTTGGCACTGAGCCCAACTCTCGTGCCCCCAGCCCGATTAACTCCCGATGGTCAACTCAGACATTTTTTCCTTCCTGCCCTCCCTTCTGCTTTCATTTATTCAGTAAATATTTCTTGAGCACCTACTATGTGCCAGGTGGTGGATAAGACAGCGTCCCTGTCCTCAAGAAGTGGAGATAGACAAACTAAACAAAAGAAAGGAAAAAATAATACCCTAGACAAACAAGACAACTACAGACTGTCGTAAGGACTGCAGGAGGGAAAATTCAAGCACCCTAAGGGGAAGTCACTGAGAAGGTCTCTCCTAGAAAGGCCTCTCCAAGGAGACACTTCTGTTTTAATTAAGATTTCTGTGGGTAGCGCCTATGGCTCAGCGAGTAGGGTGGCGGGTTCAAACACGGCCCCGACCGAACTGCATCAAAAATTAGCCGGGTGCTGTGGCGGGCGCCTGTAGTCCCAGCTACTTGGGAGGCTGAGGCAAGAGACTCGCCTAAGCCCAAGAGCTGGAGGTTGCTGTGAGCTGTGAATCCAGGGCACTCTACCGAGGGTGATAGAGTGATATTCTGTCTCCACAAAAAAAAAAAAAAAAGATTTCTGTGAATATGCACACAGCGCAAAATTCAAATGGTGTACAAGCCACACGGAGCGCTTCCCTCTGCTCCCCAGCTTTGCAGTCTTCCTCCCAAGAGGCCCCTGTGTGGCCAGTTTCTTGGGAGTAGGTGACATTTGTAGGGGACATCTGAATCACAAGTGCAGCAGCAACTGTTTTGAAAGCGTAGAAGACTCCAGGCAGAGGGCACTGCAGGCCCTGAGGCTGGACCTTGTCGCTATAGTGAGGGCGAGTGGAGACCTGGGGGCTGTGAGAAGGAATTTGGATGTCGCTCTATGGGGGATGGGGTGACTTTCAAGTCAGGGGCAGGGTAGGGATAGGGCTGGGAGGGAGCATCTTCTGATCTGTGTTTTATAAAAACATACTAGGGAATGGATTTAGGGGCCTGAGTGGGGCAGGGGATAGATGAGGTGGCAACTGGGCTGTAGAACCATGACGATGGGGCTAGCTGGGACAGAGGAGTAGAGGTGGGGGGGAAGGGGTCAATTTGGGTTGTTGGGAGGTGGGGCGGAGATCAGAGCTGGTCTCTAGGCCATCTGCTTTCACAATACCACCCACAGTTGGTAGTCATGGCTTTGCGATGATTGGATGCACGCGGCACCACGGTCCCCTGGCGTGGAGCAGGCCCTTGGGCCGTGTGTGCTGCATCACTGGGGGATGAAATGACCCTTCGTAAATGGAGACACGCCTTTGCAGAAGTGGCTGTGGCAGCCTCGTAACTGCTGGACTTGGGGTGCCCCACCATGGGGACTCCCTTCCCATCCATCCATCCTGCCACGTGCAACTTGCTTCAAAGAGGCAGAATTAAGAACCTCTGCTTTCAGGTTCTCCTATTCTCTTAGCCGTGGAGCCATTTTCTCATGAAAGCTGGATGTGTAAATTCCATGGAAATCATGATTTTAAATGCTCAAGAACTTGGGTAAAAGAGGAGAGCCAAACAGACACGAATCCTCACACTGACATTAGTGGATAAAGCAAACCTTGAGAAAAATGAGGCTGTTTAATCAAACACGGCAATTTCAGATTGGGCCTGACAATTGTCTTCTTTTCATTTATTCAAAAAGAGTCATTGGCTGTTTCCTGCACTCAGAATCTGATTATTAGTTTCTTTCTTTTTTTTTTTTTTTGAGACAGAGCCTCAAGCTGTCGCCCTGGGTAGAGTGCTGTGGCATCACAGCTCACAGCAACCTCCAATTCCTGGCCTCAACCGAGTCTCTTGCCTCTGCCTCCCAAGTAGCTTGGACTACAGGCGCCCGCCACAACGCCTGGCCATTTTTTGGTTGCAGCCATCATTGTTGTTTGGCAGGCCCGGGGGCTGGATTCAAACCCGCCAGCTCAGGTGTACATGGCTGGCGTCTTAGCCTGTTGAGCCACAGGCGCCGAGCCTATTGGTTTCTTTCTATCCAAACACAATCCGGCTTCGTCCAGAGAAATATTCCCAGGTAGTAACAATTTCTGTGCACATGTATTTCAAAAATGTTTATATAGGCTGGGCACGGTGGCCCAAGTCTGTAATCCTAGCACTCCGGGTAACCAAGGCGGGTGGATTGCTTGAGCTCAGGAGTTCCAGATCAGCCTAAGGAAGAGTGAGACCTCGTCTCCACTAAAAGTAGAAAAACAATACAAAACAAACAAACAGAAAAGCCAACTAGCTGGGTGTCATGGCAGGCGCTTGTAGTCCCAGCTACATTAGTAGCCTGAGGTAAGAGGATCCTTCAAGCCCAAGATTTTGAGGTTGCAGTGAGCTATGATGCCATGGCACTCTACCCAGGGCAACAGAGTGAGACTGTGTCTCAAAAACAAACAAACAAAAGTTTAGATACATTTTGAGGTATAACAGATATTGAAAAAAATGCTCAAAACTTAAGTAAATCATGACACCACCGTGTCACTGGCACTCAGAAGCTCCCTTCCTTCATGACTGCCCCTCTCTGGGGTCACCACAATCCTGACCCCTAACACAGAGCACAGTTTTGTCTTGGGTGGTCATTACATGGAACTACATGGAACAACTTAAGGTGTATTCTTTCGTGTCTGGCTTATATTTGCATTATCATCCGTATTTTTCATCTGTAGCTGTGGTTCATTTATTCTCGCAGCTTTATAGTGTTCCACTGTAGGAATACATCACAGTTTCAAACGGTGTTTTTTTTTTTTTTTTAACAGCCTGCCCAATAATCTGAACACATATTCAGTTAGGGGGAAGGAGGCAAGCAGGGACTAGATTTGGCCCACGGACACAGTTTGTTTTCATTGAATTAGCTGCCATTGAAGATGGATGTCTGGGCTCGGCGCCTGTGGCTCAATGGGCTAAGGCGCCAGCCACATACACTTGAGCTGGCGAGTTCGAATCCAGCCTGGGCCCACCAAACAACAATGACAGTTGCAACCAAAAAAATGGCCGGGCATTGTGGCGGGCTCCTGTGGTCCCAGCTACTTGGAAGGCGGAGGCAAGAGACTCACTTGAGCCCAGGAATTGAAGGTTGCTGTGAGCTGTGATGGCACAGCACTCTATCCAGGGCGACAGCTTGAGGCTCTGTCTCAAAAACAAAAAAGAAGATGGATGTCTGACCTCTCTTGGAGGATCTGCCATTGCTGGGCCCTCAATCCCAAGAGACTGGACTTGAGTCCTGGCTGCATCTTTCCAGCACACACATTCCATTCTCATTTTGCCACAATCCCTACCACTCCCTCTTGACCTATAGCCATTCCCTGATATTATCTACCTGCACCTGTAGACATTTGTTTTATTTATTTATTTATTTACTTATTTATTTATTTGCCTTCAGACATTTGAATCTTTCACTCCAGCCTTAATTCAGCAGATATAGCCCAAAATACTTTTTTCTGATGCCTGTGCAACAACAGGCCACTTTGGCAGCCCAAGTTAGTGTGTCAGTTAAACTGGGTTAAACTCTGGAATATACATGGGAGTGCTTAACACATTTATTATCATTATAACTATGTCAAAAATGTTTATAAATATATTTCCTTTTTTTTTGAGGCAGAGCCTCAAGCTGTCACCCTGGATAGAGTGCTGTGGCATCACAGCTCACAGCAACCTCCAATTCCTGGGCTCAAGAGAGTCTCCTGCCTCAACCTCCCAAGTAGCTGGCACTACAGGCGCC
Source organism: Arctocebus calabarensis (assembly GCA_963573935.1). Taxonomy (NCBI): domain Eukaryota; kingdom Metazoa; phylum Chordata; class Mammalia; order Primates; family Lorisidae; genus Arctocebus; species Arctocebus calabarensis. The sequence goes on from CAUYON010078877.1 coordinate 5,404, forward strand.
CGCCACAACGCCCCGCCATTTTTTTTTTTTTTTTTTTTGGTTGCAGCCGTCATTGTTGTTTGGTGAGCCCAGGCTGGATTTGAACCCGCCAGCTCAGGTGTACGTAGCTGGCGCCTTAGCCTGTTGAGCCATAGACGCTGAGCCTATAAATATATTTCCATTGTTACTTTTAATACCATCATTGTTATTATTATCATTTCAAAAGTTCTTTTCTTCTTTGAGATAAGTCTCAATTTGTTGCCCTTGGTAGAATGCCGTGGCGTCACAGCTCACAGCAACCTCAAACTCTTGGGCTCAAGCAATCCCCTTGCCTCAGCCTCCCAAGTAGCTGAGACTAGAGGTGTATGCCACAATGCCTGGCTATTTTTAGAGATGAGGATCTCACTCTTGCTCAGGCTAGTCTTGAACTCCTGAGCTCTGGCAATCCACTCACCTCAGCTTCCCAGAGTGCTAGGATTACGGGTGAGTCACCACATCCAGCTTTCAAAAGATATTTTAGGCTTGGCGCCTGTGGCTTAACGGGCTAAGGCGCCAGCCACATACACCTGAGCTGGCGGGTTCGAATCCAGCCCAGGCCTGCCAAACAACAATGATGGCTGTAACCAAAAAATGGCCAGGCATTGTGGCCAATGCCTATAGTCCCAGGTACTTGGGAGGCAGAGGCAGGAGACTCATTTGAGCCCAGGAATTGGAGGTTGCTATGAGCAGTGATGCCACAGCACTCTATCCAGGGTGACAGCTTGAGGCTCTGTCTCAAAAAAAAAAAAATCAAAAGATGTTTTAAAATATATTCAAATATAGGTGGGGGCACGGTGGCCCATGCATGTAAGCCCAGAACTCTGGGAGGCCAAAGTGGGTGGATTGCCTGAGCTCACAGGTTTGAGACCAGCCTGAGTAAGAGTGAGAACCTGCCTCTAAAAACAGCCAGGTGTTGTGGTGGACACCTGTAGTCCCAGCTACTTGGGAGGCTGAGACAAGAGGATCACTTGAGCCCAAGAGTTTGAGATTGCTGTGAGCTATGACACCACTGCTATCACAGGCTACAGAGTGAGACTCTGTCTGACTCTGTTTATTTTAATAATGATAAATATATATCATTATTAAGTGTATATATATATATATATATTTAGTATATGTTATATATATATATAGTAGAGGTCATAGTTAAATATGGGAACTCCAAACCCAGACAGCCTGGAATGTGAAGATTAAATGAACTAATACCTGTAAAGTCATTAAACAATGTCTGGCAGAAAATAAGGATTCCACATATGCTAGCTATTATCTTTAAAATCTGACCTGCTAGGGTACCAGATGCCACAGTCTGCAGACTAATTTCAGAACACAGGACTTTCAGTGCTAAAACTGGAAAAGCCCTGAACAAAGCAGGATGAGCAGGGCACCCTAGGCCTTCTGATGGCTACATTTCCCTGTAATTTAACAGAGTGGCCATGGCCAGGCATGGTGGCTCACACCTGTAATCCTAACACTTTGGGAGGCCGAGGCAGGTGGATTGCCTGAACTCAGAGTTTTGAGACCAGCATAAGACAGAGTGAGACCCCACCTCTAAAAAAATAGCGGGGCGTTGTGGCGGGCTCCTATAGTCTCAACTACTTGGGAGGCTGAGGCAAGAGAATTGCTTGAGCCCAAGAGTTTGAGGTTGCTGTGAGCTATGATCCTGTAGCACTCTACCCAGGACAATAAAGTGAGACTCTGTCTCAAAAAAGAAAAAAAAAAGAAAGAAAAAGAAAAAAAGAATGGACTTTTGCTTTTATTAAATTATAGATTTGATTTTAAAAATGATATTTGAGTAATAATATTGTTGAACCCTCTAATGCATTCCTATAATATAATATCTGCAAAGCACTAATTTTACCTGCATTTTCCTTATTTTACAGACTGGGAAACTGAGGCCCAAGAGTGCAAAGCAGCAGCACGTTAGTGGCATTGCTCTTCCCCAGCTTCCATCTTGAGGCATTTCGTTCATCACTTCCCTGGACAGCTAGCGGACACTGTTTATTTTGTGCCAATCACAAAACTTTGTATTGTACTAGGTGACATTGTAATTTCCTTTCAATTTATTCTCACACCAATTTACGAGGTAGGGTCTAAGATTATACCCATTTTAGAGATATGGGACACTGGCACTTGTCTTCCTTCTTACCTGTTCAAACAAATCCCTGGGACTATCATTCATTCGTTCCATAAATATTTGCTTGATTGTCATTTCCTGGGTATTTTTCTTTCTTTTTTTTTTTCTCTTTTGAGACAGAGACTCAAGCTGTTGCCCTGGATAGAGTGCCATGGAGTCATAGCTCACAGAAACCTCCAACCCGGACTCAAGTGATCTTCTTGCCTCAGTTTTTTCTATTTTTAGTAGAGATGGGGGGTCTCACTTTTTGCTCAGGCTGGTCTCGAACTCGTGAGCTCAAGCAATCCACCTGCCTCAGCCTCCCAGAGTGCTAGGATTACAAGTGTGAGTCACCACACCCAGCTACCTTGGTATTTTTCTTACAGGGAAACTCACCAGGTTTCTTACATCTGGTTTACTCATGGAAGCTAGCCCTCTGTCTCTTTTAAGATATTTTTTAAGGCTCTTTTGGCCCAATCAGCAAATGTCTGCTAATTTCCTCCTACTGGGACCCATGTGGGGGAAAATCAGAGACATTGTCTTCAAGGACATAAGACTGCTAGGGGACGCTGCTCACTGAATCTCTCTCCACTGCACTGTGGTGGCTTGTAGGAAAAGACTAGTTCTTTGCACCTCTGTGGCATTAAGAGGAGATCAGCAGACAGTGTGGAAACTGGAAAATCAAACCACGGTGAAGAAAGTGTACAAGGAGTCTAGGCGTGAACTGTCCAGCTCCAGGCAGGGCACAGTTGGAGTCCCAAGGACATAAATTGGGCATTCTTACACTTAGCACTGTTGACATTTGAGGCTGGAACATTCTGTGACGAGGGGTTGTGCATGGTAGGATGTTTTTTATTTTTAGTAGAGATGGGGGGTCTCACTTTTTGCTGTTGCCATCCTCTCCTCTCTGGATTCCAGTTGCATCCCCTCCACCAGTCATGACAACCAAAAATATCTCCAGAACATGACCAAGCGTCCCCTGGGGGACAAAGTCACCCCATGTTGAGAACCACTGGCTTACCTGAAGAAATTTGAAGGAAGGGAGTGCTTACAGAGGTGAGGCACCCAGGGACAAGCTATGGTGGCGAGCTGTTAGCACCCCAAGGGCAAGCGAGAGAATAATGTTACTTGACCCCGAGAGGTAACTGGAGCCCTGGAAGTGAGACCAAGATGGGAGTTGAGGCTGTGGAGCAATGTAGCCTCTGCTAAAATTAAACCAAAACAAGGAAGGGTAGGTAGTGGCATGAACGCCCCGTTTCTCCCTCATCTTGTCCTTTCATCTCCCATTGATTCCTCCCTTTGACTGAATGAAAAGGGAGGTCAGAGGGCACAGATGCCTCCCAGGGGGCAGAGAGGACAGACAGGGGTAGGGATTGGCTGGTGTGCATGTGGAGGTGGTGATCAAAGGAGAAGGACATTAAAGGGACATGGGGATAGACTGCAGAAGACAGGACATTTGAGTACATCTCACAGAGTGTATGGGAGTTTTCCAGATGGAGAAAACCCAGGAAAGGGAATATTACAGAGGGAACAGCATGCACAAAGCTTGCATCTTGAGCACTTCAGGGCAAACATGCCTACCATAGGCCACCTTTTTGCAGAGATGCCAAGGACACACCAGCTTGTCACCCCCACGGCTGCTCAGTGGTGACAGTGATGATAGTCCTCACTTTGCAAGCAAGGGACACTGAGGCTCAGAAAGGAGGGACAGAGGCGGTGAGGTCAGGAGTATAAACATCTAGTGATGTCATTGGGCATTTTGTGTCAAAGAATTGTAGAGTATTGAATGCAGAATTAGAGAATCTCACAAAGTCCAGGAGTCCTGGGCTCCCAGGTGTAACCACCCCCACCATCCATTCACCACACCGTGGATGAAACGTCTCAATCGGGCCCATCTCTCCATTCAGCCCTTCTCTTCTCTCACCTGGGGTCTCATTCCAGCCTTCTCTCCCATCTCTCCTCCTTCCAAACATGCATATGGCAGCTGGAGGCATCTTTCCAAACTACATACTAAGCAGACTGTGTCACTCTTTCCCTTAAAACCCTTCATTGGCTCCCCTTTGCCCTCAGGATAAAGTTCAAAGTCCTTGACATAGTTCACCAGGTCCTCTGCCATCTGGCTTCAGTCTCTTCCACCCCTCTTCTCTCCACCCCGCCCCTCTTCTCTCCACCCCGCCCCCCACACAAGCTCATCCTGAACTGTGTGGTTTTGGTTGACCAGATGCACTGTGTGCTCTAGCTCTAGGTTGCAACCTCTTCCCTATTCCCATTTCTCACCCCAGTTTCTGTGCTTACCCACATGACAAAGCTCACTGCGCCTCTATGTGCCTGTGAACTTGTCTGTGTTCTCAGAAGCTCATGAGCCGCAGGAAGGCAAAAACAATCTTTCTGTTTTTCTTTTCTTTTTTTTTTTGTTGTTGTTACCAAAAATTCCTAGCTCCCAGCACTGTGCCTGGCAAAGAGAGAGTTGTGATGAATAAATGAGTCACAAGATACTTGAATCACAGAATCACGAACTTTAGAATCATGCACTTGGTGAAATAAGACCCTAAAATCTCCAAATCATACAATCCTAGACATAGACCAGAAATTAATAATCCTGGAAGCTTACAGTCTCAAGGTTGGAAGAGTCTTGTACAGGCATCTTGTTCAAAGACTATCAGCTTCTTAGGAAAGTTTTAATTGTGCCTTCTATATTATTTAATGTATATTTTTATATTTGTTCATATACATATTATATTTGTCTTTCACATATTTTTGTAATGTGTCCTTCTATATTTACAAATCACCTAACATATTTATTAGCCACTATTAAGAGAACATATACTATGTATTAGATACCGTGCCAGGAACCTGTGTTCATCATCTATGGCAGCGTATCAGATTATCTCAATTTTAAAACAACAAACCTTTATTAACTCATAGTTTTTGTGTGCTGTGACTTCAGGCATGGCCAAGGAACAGTTGGGCTTAGATCTTTTATGAGGTTGCAGTCAAAATGTCAGCTGGGCCCATGGTCCCCTGAATGCTTGATTGGGGTTGCAGAATTCACTTCCAATTTGGCTAGTCCATGTGGTTGGCAGTTGGCAGGAGGCCTCAGCTCCTCTCCATGTGGATTTCACCGTAGAAGTGCTTGAGTGTCCTTCCAATATGGCTACTGGAGATCTAAGATGGCAAGATGGAAGCCACAGGCCTTTCATTATCTCACCTCAAAAGTCACACTCCATCATTTCCACAATGCCCTGGTGATTCCATGGGACAGCCCCATTCACTGTGGGAGGGGACTGCACAATGGTGTAGATACCAGGGAGCAGGGATGGAGGCTGTTTACTTTGGCAGCATTGAGCAAGACCAACAAAGTCCCTATTCCTATGACATTAACAGTTTAGGGAGGGAAGGGTAGAGAAACACAATGAATTGATAAACAAATGGAAGATTTTGGACAGTTGGATAGTTGTAAGATAGTTGTGATGAAGAAAATCAAACCACACACTGAGTTGGCACAAACTTGGGTCATGGGCCAAATCTAGCCTGCTGTCTGCTTTCGTAAATTAAGTTTCCTTTGAACCCAGCCATGACTGTTCACTTCCATATTGCTTATGGCTGCTTTTACGCTTTAAGGGCAGATTTAAGTAGTAGCAATGGAGACTGTACAGCCTGAAAAACCTCATATATTTTGCTAAGTTGATCAGGGAAGGCCTTGCCAAGAGGTGGCATTTAAGCAGAACATGAACGGTTAGAAGGAAGTGGCCATGGGAAGATCTAAGGAAAGAACATTTCAGACAAAGGGAACATTAGAGTAAAAGCTGTGAAATGGGAACAGCTTTAGGGGGTCAGGGAGCAGGGAGGAGGCCAAGGGATGGAGTGATCACAGGGAGGTGACCTTGGACATGTGATCAGAAGGCAGGTTATATAGGGCCTTGGGGCCCTGGAGAGGAGTTTGAATTTGTTCCAGGACCGATGGGAAGCCCCTGGAGTGTTCTAAGCAGGGAGGGGGGATGGGAAAGGTGTCTGGTGTAGTTTGGCCCCAAACTCTCAGGAATCTAGATGATGCCTCTGCCTGACTTTCTCAAAGTCATAGGTAAGTCAGTGGCAGAGCAGTGCCTGGAATCCAGGGTTCAAAATCCAGACCTCTTTCTAACTTTATAGATTTCTTACATCTGGAAGAAACAAGCTGGAAAGGGAGAACAGGGGACTCAAAGTGGGTCAAAAGAAAGGATGTCCTGGGCAGAGGGACTGCTCTGGGTCTTAGTTTCCTCCTCTGCAAAATGAAGGAGGATTCTGGTTTGCTTGGTCCAAGATCAGGTGATTAAAGGCCCCAGGAAGAGCAGGAAGGGTACGTAGCAGCCCTGACTGGGGTGGACTTGGCCTGATTAGGGTTGCTGACATGGGCAGATGAAAGCAGGGGTGGTCATTCATTGGTCAGAAAGTTTCCTGCCACCCTCCCGTGCTTGAACAACAGAGCAGTTCACTGTCTCCCAGAGCCCCTTGGGATGGCAGAGTCTCCCAAATGCCCCAGTATTTGTCCGGGGCAAGACCTGGGAGATAGTCTTAGTCTCCCAGGTCTGAGCACTAATTAGTCTGGGCACTAATCTGTATCCAGGTTACTCTCAGATATTAGACAGAGCATAGGATTTGTTGACAGAGAGAGCTGAGCCCCAGCTTATTTGGGTTGTGCCCTCTGTATCCTCAGTTATATCATCTATGAAATGGGAAACTAGACCTAAGGTATTTCAGTTGTAGGAGAATGAGTGTTTTTCACTTTCAGTTGTAAGAGGCACTCAGAAAGAAAACACACTGCCAATCAAATTACTACCTAATGCCTTCTTATCACTTGTAATTTTTATTTTATATTTATTAAAAAGGCTCTTTGAGACTTATACTTTTTTTAAAGAGAAAAAACCATATATCACTTTTGTACATACATAAAAAGAAAAATGTAAGTGAGATAAATTAGTTAAAAAAAAAAATCCTAGCCAGCTGCAGTGGCTCACACCTGTAATCTTAGTACTCTGGGAGGCCGAGGTGGATGGATCGCTTGAGCTCAAGGGTTTGAGACCGCCTGAGAAAGAGCAAGAATCTGTCTCTACTAAAAATTGAAGAACTAGCTGTGTGTTGAGGCAGGCACCTGTAGTCCCAGCCACTCGAGAGGCTGAGGCAAGAGGATCAACCCAGGAACTGGAGGTTGCTGTGAGCTGTGATGATGCCACTGCACTCTACCCAGAGTGACAGAATGAGACTCAAAAAAAAATTTTTTTTTCTAAGCCTTCTGCACAGTCAATACTTGCTCATCAAGGTCACTTTTCCACTCAGTCTTCACTATCTATGTTTTTTCGTTCAGTATCGTCCCCCATACTATTAAATGCTTTCATCATGACACATTTCATGGAAGGATGCTCCCCTGTTTCCAGGATTTTCTGCAGATTTTGTCCCTGGTGCTTTCTTGCTCTTCTGGGAAGGTGTTAATGGAAGGACTCCAGTGCCTTCCTCAAATGGGACCTTAAGTTATTTGTGATTAAATACAAAGAGAGTGCGGTTGTCCAATCAGGCCACCGGAAATAATGACCAGAGCAAACTAGGTCATGGCCACCAACCTGATCTACCCAATAGCTATGTGGGATGCCATTGATTTAAAGACACATCCTAATTTGGAGATACTGTAATGTGAAACAGGGCGTGTCATGGAATTTTTAGAGATATCGCAACAACTGTTTGTTGCCTCTCAGGGTTTATGTGAGGATGAAATGAGGTAAGACTGTGACAGGCCCCAAAGTACCTGGCTCAGCAGAGGCCACTCCCTGGGCATTGCTCAATTGTCCCCAGCTCCTCTCAGCCCAGGGCATTGCCCTCTTCCGCCTAGCAGGCTTGGGTTTATGGCAATAATCGCTGCCCCTGCCAGACGTGATCTGAAAGCCATAAAGGCTTTTACAGTTTCACTGTCCCCCTAGATAAGCCTGAGGAGCCCTTCCCAAGGCCGGGGAGCAATCTCAGCACCACAGGGGGAGGGGCTGGGGATTGTGCAAGTCAGGAAATGGAGCAAGCTTTATGGCCTCAACTTCTCTAAAAATACCATGTTCTCAGATCCTTGGGTTGAGTCTTCTGGTGAAACCTCACCACTTGGAGCACAGAGATACTCATTTACTCTTTCATTCATTCACTCATTTGACAAATACATAGCATGCAGGCCACACTGGAGTGGATCTTCTTACTTTGCCACGATTATCCTGGAGCCAGAGCAAGTCACTTCCCCTCATTGTATAACAAGGATAGTTCATTGCACCTGTCCACAACCTCACCAACATGACCAGGGAAGACAAAGAGGACGCCCAGCATACTTAGCACATAGTAGGCCTGCAGCAAAATCACTTGATCCCTGTGTTCACCATCTACATCCATCTTACTTATTCATTGCTGGTTCCTCTTCCTCTTTCCAACCTTGATGGTGGTGTGAGCCAGAGTGAAGTCCTCACCTATGATCTATTTGCTATCTACACTTCCCCCTTTTCTTTTTTTAAGGGACAGGTTCTTACTTTGTTGCCCAGGCTGGAGTGCAATGGCACGATCATAACTCACTGTAGTCTCACGCTAGTAGGCTCAAGCAATCTTCCTGCCTCAGCCTCCCGAGTAGCAGGCACTATAGGTATGTGCCACCACGCCTGGGCTGTATTCATTTTCTACAGCTGCATAACAAACTACTAATGTAGTTACTTGAAACAACACCCATTTGTTATCTCACCGTTTGGTGGGTCAGAGGTCCATATGCAGCATGATTGGGTTCTCTCTGCCAGGGTTTTATGCAGTTGAAATCAAGGTGTCAGATGGGCTATGTTCCTACCTGAAGGCTCTAGGGAAGAATCTAAACTCATTCCTGTTGTTGACTGAATTCAACTCCTCATGTTTGTAGGACCGAGGTCACCATTTCCTTGCTGCTTATTAACCAGAGGTCTCTCTCAGTCTCTGAAGGCTGCCCACACTCCTTGCCAAGTGGCCCCCTCTGTCTTGTAAGCCAGCAGCAGAGAATTTCTCTCAAGTGGAATCCTTCTCACACTGCTAATTTCATTTGTCAGAAAGAGCCCAGTCCCTTTGAAGGAGTTATCTGAATGGGTCAGACTCACCAAGACAAATCTCTCCAACATAAAGTCAGTTGGTTTGTGACCTTAAGTACATCTGCAAAGTCCCTTTACAGTAGCACCCAGCTTAGTGTCTGACTGAATAATTGAGAGAAGGTGTGCATATATTCAGTGCAGGCATCTCGGGGGCTGTCTTAGAATTCTGCCTGCTACATGCCCTGCCATTATCTCTAACTCAGACCACTGCACAGGCCGCCTATGGGCTTCTCTGCATCCACTCTTGTTCCATGTACTCCACTTCTTTTTTTTTTTTTTTTGAGACAGAGCCTCAAGCTGTCACCCTGGATAGAGTGCTGTGGCTTCACAACTCACAGCAACCTCCAATTCCTGGGCTCAAGCGAGTCTCTTGCCTCTGCCTCCCAAGTAGCTGGGACTACAGGCGCCCGCCACAATGCCCGGCTATTTTTTAGTTGCAGCCGTCATTGTTGCTTGGTGGGTCCAGGGGCTGGATTTGAACCCGCCAGCTCAGGTGTACGTGGCTGGCGCCATAGCCCGTTGAGCCACAGGCGCCGAGCCCCATGTACTCCACTTCTAAAGAAGAGAGTGGCCTTTTAAAAACATGAAGGCATTACTTCTAAGAACTTCCTATGGCATTTACTATAAGTGGCATTTATTATATTATTTTATTATAAAATGTAAACTCTTTCTCATGGCCTAGAAGGCCCTATCTCGTCTTGCCCTGCCCACTTCTCAGACTCAACAAAGTGCTCAATGAGCCATAGGCAATCACTAAATATTTGTTAAATGCATGAATGAATGAATATCTTTTTTGACCCAGAACAAGTGCGTCTTCATTCATCACACCCCTTCCAAAATTCTGTCTACTCCAAAGCAACCAGAGCAAAAAAAAAATTTTTTTTAAACAGTCTTACTTTGTTGCCCTGGGTAGAGCGTCATGGCATCACAGTTCACAGCAGCTTCCAACTCTTGGACTCAAGCGATCCTCTTGCCTCAGTTTCTCTATTTTTAGTTCTTGCTGAGGTTGGTCTCAAACTCATGAGCTTAAGCAAGCCACCTGCCTCGGCATCCCTGAGTGCTGGGATTATAAGCATGAGCCACCATACCCAGCCTAGCCAGAACAATTTTTAATTAAAGATATGGATCTGGCTCGGCACCTGTGGCTCAACAGGCTAAGGTGCCAGACACGTACACCTGAGCTGGCGGGTTCAAATCCAGCCTGGGCCTGCCAAACAACAATGATGGCTGCAACCAAAAAATGGCCGGGTGTTGTGGTGGGCGCCTGTAGTCCCAGCTACTTGGGAGGTGGAGGCAGGAGACTCGCTTGAGCCCAGGAATTGGAGGTTGCTGTGAGCTGTGATGCCACAGCACTCTATC
>CAUYON010078878.1:0-86200 GCA_963573935.1 Arctocebus calabarensis
TTGAGCCCAGGAATTGGAGGTTGCTGTGAGCTGTGATGCCACAGCACTCTATCCAGGGTGACAGCTTGAGGTTCTGTCTCAAAAATAAATAAATAAATAAAAATAGAAAAACTGGCTCGGCGCCTGTGGCTCAACAGGCTAAGGCACCAGCCACATACACCTGAGCTGGCGGGTTCGAATCCAGCCCGGGCCCACCAAACAACAATGACGGCTGCAACCAAAAAATGGCCAGACGTTGTGGCGGGTGCCTGTAGTCCCAACTACTTGTGAGGCAGAGGCAGGAGACTCGCTTGAGCCCAGAAGTTGGAGGTTGCTGTGAACTGTGGATACTACAGCAATTTATCCAGGGTGACAGCTTGAGGCACTATCTCAAAAAAAAAAAAAAAAATAGAAAAACTGGGCTCGGCGCCTGTGATTCAAGTGGCTAAGGCGCCAGCCACGTACACCTGAGCTGGCGGGTTTGAATCCAGTCTGGGTTTGCCAAACAACAATGGTGGCTGCAATCTGAAAAAAAAAAAAAAATGGCCGAGTGTTGTGGCGGGCGCCTGTAGTCCCAGCTACTTGTGAGGCAGAGGCAGGAGACTCGCTTGAGCCAAGGAATTGGAGGTTGCTGTGAACTGTGATGCCACAGCACTCTATCCAGGGTGACAGCTTGAGGCTCTGTCTCAAAAAAAAAATAGAAAAACTGGCTCGGTGCCCATAAAACAGTGGCTACAGCGCCAGCACAAGCTAGCAGGTTTGAGCCTGACCTGAGCTAAGCAACAATGACAACTGCAATAAGAAAATAGCCAAGCTTTGTGGCAGGTGCCTATAATCCCGGCTACTTGGGAGGCTAAGGCAAGAGAATCACTTAAGCCCAAGAGTTTGAGGTTGCTGTGAGCTGTGATGCCACAGTCCTCTACTGAGGGCGATATAATGAGACTCTGTCTCAAAAAGGGCGGGGAAGCAGTGCCTGTGGCTCAGTAGGTAGAGCACTGGCCCCATATACCAAGGGTGGCAGGTTCAAATCCAGCCCCAGCTGAACCGCAACAAAAAATAGGTGGGCATTGTGGCGGGCACCGATATTCCCAACTACTCTGGAGGCTGAGGCAGGAGGGTCACCTAAGCCCAAGAGTTGGAGGTTGCTGTGAGCTGTGACACCACAGGACTCTACCGAGGATGATAAAGTGATTCCCTGTCTCAAAAAAAAAAAAAAAAGAAAAAGAAAAACTGAGGCAAGAGGAATGCTTGAGCCTGAGTTGGAGGTTGCTATGAGTGCCATATCACTCTACCCAGGGCAACGGCTTGAGTCTGTGTCTCACAAATAAATAAATAAATAAACTTGAAAACCCATTGGCCTGCTCTGACATGCTGGGATTCGATGAAAACTTGAATGTGTGGCCAGGCCTGGTGGGACTGCGCAGGAAACAAGAAGCAAAAGAGAGGAATAGTTAAGCCCTTGACTAAGATCTATCAAACTTTGACTCAGCCATGTGCTTTCTGGGTGACACTGATGAATCATTTTCCCTCTCTGATCCTCATTTTCCTCATCTGCAAAATGGGGATGCTAAAATCCTTCCTCTGGGTATGTGAAGGGTAAATCAATGACTTAATCTTGATAACTATGCAGCCATAGGAAGTGCTCAGGAAATCCAGGTTGCTATCAGTGATGCTGTTGTTGTTGTTGTTATTATTTGTATTCAGGCTACAGAATGTACCTGGTGAGATGTGTCCAGGAATGCTATTTCAGAGTTGCCCTCTGAGCCTGGTGTGGGTGGAATGGTTTGGGATGGGGAAGGGTCCCAGCTGAACAATCTCCTTTGAATCCAGATGTCCTCTGAGGTCCAGGTAAGGCTAAGCCCGCTGCCTTGCATTCTAAGTCCCACCAAGCAGAGTTCAGGCACATAGATTTATTAGTCCTGAACATTCAGACACCTGGACACCTGGATGTGCATTCCAGGGACCCAACCCAGATGACTTGACTGTGATGCGTTGGTTGTGTCCCTCTCAGCCTGCAGCTTGGTAACCTGACACTGCAAGCTCTGATTTCCCAGCCTGACTGCACTGCGGTGGTGGAAGGGGCGACTACCCACACGAACAGGGATCAGTCCCCTCTCCTTCCTGTGTAGCCCCCCTTCTCTAATTCCCCATTCCCCAAGTGCACAGCCCCAGGGATCCCGGTATTGGGGTGCTGAAGCATTTCTTTGAACATAGGGGTGGGGGATGGAGAGTGTAGGTTGTGTCCTCTGGGGCCTAAGTCCAGGGCCCAGAAGAAGTGGAGGTAAGTGGGGAATCCCCACATCACAAATGGGAAAGCTAAGGTAGGGGAAAGGAAATAAGAGCAACTCCGCTGATGTGCCTTTGGAAGGAAGGCCAGGTCCCTCCAAAGCCTGACTTTTGGGACAGGGTCCCGGATCCCAGGACCTAGCGCCGATCAGAGCCGTAAAACCCGGCGCGGGGACACCGGGTGGTCATGACCAGGCAACCCAACGCCTCTCTGTCAACCCAACCCCACAACCTCAGCTCGGGAAGAAACTTTGGGCCAGCGCCCTCGCTCCTTTCCGCGCCGGGCGGGCCTCGGGACTTAGAGCACGGGGGTTCGCGCCCGCACCAGGCCCGGCGGCCTCCCGATGCCCACTCACCAGCGCACCAGCTGCCAGCGCTTCTCCCCCGGCGCCCGGCGGCCCGCCATGCCTCGCGGGTCCGGCCGCTCCCTGCCGGCTGCCGCAGGGCCAGCGCCGAGGGCGCGCTCGCTGCGGAGGCTGCGGCGCTTAAGCCCGTGGCGGCCGTCGGCCCCGCCCCCGATCCGGCCGCGGCTGGGTCACTGCTCTCCACCGCAGCAGCCGGTGGGACCGCTGCCTCATTTTCCCTTCTCCCACCGCCGGGCCAGGTTTCTTGGAGCCTGAGGCAAGGAGTCAGGCTGTCCAAGTCTTAACGAGAGGGGAAGTTTGACTTGCTGAGCGATGAGATGATTCATTTCATCTTTCTATGCCTTACCCCCTTATAAAAACCTGTTCTGGGCCAGGAGCGGTGACTCACACCTGTATTCCCAGCATTTTGGGAGGCTGAAGCGGGAGGATCGCTTGTGGCCAGGAGTTCGAGACCAGCCTGGGCAAAAGGAGAGAAACCCCGTTTCTACCAAAAAACTAAAAAAATGAGCCAGGAATGGTGGTGTCCCGGCTACTCGGGAGACTGAGGCAGGACTGCTTGAGCCTCAGAGTTAGAGCCTGGGTGACAAAGCAAGACCTTGTCGTCATCGTCGTCGTCATCATCATCATCATCATCATAGCTGTTCTAACTATCCAGAAAGTTAAGCATAAAAAATTACACTACTCTAAATACCTAAAATTAAAATGGATGTGCCTGGCTCGGCGCCTGTGGCTCAGCGGGCTAAGGCGCCAGCCATGTAAAACTGAGCTGGCGGGTTCGAATCCAGCCTGGGCCCGCCAACCAACAATGACGGCTGCAACCCAAACAAAAATGGCCGGGCGTTGTGGCGGGCGCCTGTAGTCCCAGCTACTTGGGAGGCAGAGGCAGGAGACTCGCTTGAGCCCAGGAATTGGAGGTTGCTGTGAGCTGTGATGTCACAGCATTCTACCCAGGGTGACAGCTTGAGGCTCTGTCTCAAAAAGAAAAAAAAAAAACCCACAGCTGCTAACAGATAAAAAGACAATATTCCTTATCTTTCCAGACACTCTTGGAATTGTATCAGGTTGCAGTCAGGGCTGTGGCTGTTAGTTTTGGGTTGAAGGCAGAGCGACAAGGGGATGGTGACTGAGATGGTGAGAGGAGCAGAAGTGCTGTTCTGGGAGGAAGGACGGAGGGATCTGGGTGTGCCTGACGACTGAGGAGGGGACACTAACTGTCTGATTACAGGTCTTCAACAGCTGTCAAGATGATGCTTCTCTAAAAATGGGACTCGTTTCCCGCAAAGTGGAAACACTGCTTTTGTTAGCTAATATGACAGGTTACCAAAGGGCTGGGATGACAGGGGTGAGAGGTGGGTGAGGCGGCATCTAAGAAGGCAGTTTATGGAGATGAGTAGCAGGGTGTAGGGGTCACTGCAGACAGCCCGGACTGCGAGAACTGCCACTTCAGGTGAGAGGTTTCAAACTCAAGTCAGAAGACTTCTCAGAGAAGCCTAGAGGGTCTACAAACAATAAAAGAAAAGAAAAAGTTCTTTATTTTTTATTTTTTTTGAGACAGAGCCTCAAGCTGTCACCCTGGATAGAGTGCCATGGCATCACAGCTCACAGCAACCTCCAATTCCTGGGCTTAAGCGAGTCTCCTGCCTCAGCCTCCCAAGTAGCTGGGGCCACAGGCACCAGCCACGTACACCTGAGCTGGCGGGTTCGAATCCAGCCCGGGCCTGCCAAACAACAATGACGGCTGCAACCAAAAAATGGCTGGGCATTGTGGTGGGCACCTGTAGTCCCAGTTACTTGGGAGGCAGAGGCAGGATACTCGCCTGAGCCCAGGAATTGGAGGTTGCTGTGAGCTGTGATGCCACAGCACTCTATCCAGGGTGACAGCTCGAGGCTCTGTCTCAAAAAAAAAGAAAAAGTAGGCCAGGTGCAGTGCTCTCACCTGCAATCCTAGCACTCTGGGAGGCTGAGGTGGGTGGTTTGCTTGAGCTCAGGAGTTCGAGACTAGCTTGAACAACAGTGAGACCCCAACTCTACTAAAAATAAAACAAACTCGCCAGGTGTAGTGGTGGGAGCCTACCGTCCAGCTATTTGGGAGGCTGAGGCAAGCGGACTGCTCAAGCCTGAGAGTTTGAGGATGCTGTGAGCTATGATGATGCCATGGCACTCTCCCCAGGGTGACAGAGTGAGACTCTGTTTCAAAACAAACAAGAGCTTTTTAACTATGGAGCACTGAGTTGAAGAGTACTTTGCTGTGGCAGCTGTGCTGTGCCCTGTCGGGTCTGGCTGCGCCCTTGCCTCTACCTCTCTAGCAGAACGCCCCAGTTACGACAACCCAAAGTGTCTCCAGACATTGCCAAATGTTCACCGGAGGGCAAAATTAGCCCCCGTTCAGAACCGTTGACCTAAACACTGAAATGTATTTATAAAAGCTTGAAATTTGAAGAATTGTAAAACATACCCCTTGTTGAAATAATCCTTGTAGTACAGATTTCTCCATTTTCGAATTTTCATCCATGGTTGAAACCAAAGGCGCAATTTGTTCCTGTGCAAACTTTTTAACTGCAGGAAAAAGAATTACTGATAAGTCTACATTCAAGTAGCAGTCATATTAATAAAAATTATAATTAGCTCCTAACAGCTTGCTGACAAAATTTTACTTTTTAGCTAAAAAGTTAAAATATACATAAGCACTCTTCTTATTTTTTTAAAATGCAATTTATGAAGTGTTTTAAACATGTACATGTATAATTCCTCACCCCTCCATGTAACTCCTGGTGACATTAAAACATAAATAATCCATGTGTATGATACAATTACAGAATGCACAAAATGAAAAATGAAAGTCATGCCCCTACCCCAGCCCCTCAGTCCCACTACCTAATGGCAACTACTTTTAAGTTTATTATATATTATTTCTGAAAACTTTCTTTTGTGAATCACCTACATTTATCTGAACAGACACATACTTTATGTAAATTTTTTACACATAGGAAGCATAAGATACATATTTAATGGTACCTTGCTTTGCTCTCACTTATATCTTTCAAAAAAATTTTTAAATTTGTATTGTTTCAGGTTAATTTGAGGGTACAAAGAACTAGGTTCAAATGTTTGCATTTGTTAGGCAGAGTCCCTCAGCTCCCACTTCCATCTGGATGATCTTTTTGTGCAGCACATCCCCCCTCCCCCAGTCCTTTCAACAGCTGCCTGGTCATATGGAACAGGGTTTCTCTGCTCTGCACGCTGACATTCTGGGACAAAGATATGTATATATATATTTTTTATTAAATCATAGCTGTGTACATTAATGCAATCATGGGGTACAGTGTGTTGGTTTCATATACAATCTGAAAAATTTTCATCAAACTGGTTAACATAGCCTTCATTGCATTTTCTTGTAAGTGTTTTCTTCTTTTTTTTTAGAAGCAAAAGTCTCACTTTGTCACCCTTGGTAGAGTGCTGTGGCTTCACACCTCACGGCAACCTCCAGCTCTTGGGCTTAGCTGATTCTCTTGCTTCAGCCTCCCGAGTAGCTGGGACTTACAGGTGCCCACCACAACACTCGGCTATTTTTTTGTTGCAGTTTGTCCAGGGCCGGGTTCGAACCCACCACCCTTGGTATATGGGGCTGGCACCCTACTCACTGAGCCACAGGCACCACCCAAGTTAAGTTTTGTTGTTGGGACGTCCAGTGTATCGTAGGATATTTGGCAGCATCTCTGGCTGCTGGTAGCACCTCCCAGTCTCAAGTTGTGGCAACCCAAAGTGTCCCTAGATACAGCGAAATGCCCCTGGGGGTGACATTGCCCCCATTGAAAACCACTGTTCTAGACCTGGTAAGTCTTGGAGCATGTGAATTCATTTTGGTTAAAGTACCTTGTTAACTTTACCGTCATCATAATACTGTGTGCTGCACATGGGCAGAGAAGCCCACTGGGCTGGACCAAGAGACCAGTGCATGCTGGCTTCCTCTAGGATTCCTTTGTGTCTGCACAAATGCTTCCCTCTGTCTAGAATGTCTTCCTGTCCCTCATCCAGCTAGTCAACTGCTCTTTATCCTTCAAGGTACAGCTGAAGAACCACACTCTTTGGACAGCCTTTCCTGACTGCTCCCCTGGCCTACTTGCTGCCACCCCTAGCTAATTTTAGGTACTCTCTGCTTCGCTCCCCAAATATCTCCATGATCTTTACCATGTTATTCTAAACTATATGTTTTATTTGACTGCCTTTGCCAGTAGACTATGAGTTCTTTAAAGGCAGTGATTTTTCTCTTTACTCTTTAGACAAGTACTAAATAAACAGATATGAGTGATTCTTTTGATTTATGTAAAGTATTTGACCACTTACCCTATTTCTTCCTTAACCACCCCAAACTCACTTCCCTAAAAGACCATATTTAAAAGTTGAAGGAACAAAGGAAAAGACATTTACTTATGGTTGTCAGAATTCTTAAAATAACATTTTTTTTTTTGAGATGGGGTCTTGCTATGTTGCCCAGGCTGGATGGCAGTGGTTATTCATAGGCATGATCATAGCTCACTGCAGCCTCAAACTCCTGCCTCAGCCTCCCTAGTAGCTGGAACTATGTGCATGCCACTGTGCCCATTCTATAGTCAGAGTTCTAAGACTGCCCCAAGATTCCCAAGCCCTGGTGTCTATGTCTTCTCTCAGTTTATTCCATAGAACACGAATCCAAGTGCTGCTGTGAGGGCACTATTTCTTACTATCTACGTGTGTGTGTATGTATATACATATAAAAATTAATGTTGTAGACCCAACTCATTACCAGGTCTCAAATCAGCTGACTTCAAACAGACAGATTATAGTTGGTGGGCCCTACCTTATCAGGTGAATCCTTGAAGAAGATGGGGGCTCTATCTGGGGAAACAGGTTTTAAGTATGAGAAGGATTTGATGCAAAGGAAAATTACTGGTTCTGAAGACAGAGGGAGCAACGTGGCAAGGAACACAGAGGCCTCCAGAAGCAATGAGCTACCTCAGGCTGACAGCCAGCTGGGAAATGGGGACCTCTGTCCTACAGTCACAAGGAACCAAATTCTGACACAGCCTTGGGAGTTTGGAAGCATCTGTGCTCCAGATGAAAATGTAGTCCAACTGGCACCTTACCTCAAAGTTAGTTGGTCTTCTGAGACCCTGAGTCTGGCTCGTTACCCCGGTTCTAACCTACAGAACTGTGAGCTACAAAGTGGGTGTTGTTTTAACCTATTAAGTCTGTGGTGACTTGATATCCAGTAACAGAAAAAAAATACACTCTGTCTGTACTCTCCAAGAACATTTTGACTTCATGCTTTAGATTTTTAAGTGTGTCATAATTTTATACACACACATATGTCTATACATGTATATAAATGAATGGAAACTGTTATCGCTTTATGGCATACAACCTCTGTTTCTTGATTCAGGCTTTGTATTTCAAGCACAGGTATTTCATAATAAAGGTAACTTTTAAATTCCACACAAAATATAACCCCCCCCATTTAAAAAATAAAAATGGACCTTACGTGTACTTCTAAACTCTGCAAGGCTATATAAGAAACTGGGAAGAAGGTAGCTCTGGCAAGATCTGGGAAACCAGGGAACAGAGATGAGAGAGACTTCACTTTTAACCATACAGCCTTTCATACTGTTGCTTTTTAAATCTTGGAAAAGTATTACCTTTTCCAAAAAAGAAAGAAAAAATTACATTCACAGATGGACATATTTCCCAACCATCATTTCATATTGTACACCCAACTCATTGCCAGAAGATGAGGCAAAGCTGAGAAATTCACTCACCTGAGCTCTTTATCATTATTTCGTCATCTGTAAATGTTTGCAGTGGGGCAAATGGTAGTTTGTTATTTGTCATCTTGAGCAGAGCTTCCGACTGGGAAGATTTTAGGACGTGAGGAGGAATCTTCCAAGAAGACAGGCAAGTTGGAAAATGTCTTCTTAGCTATAGGAGCAGATCCCAGTAAACGGGGCAATATACATACATACAAACAAAAGAAAGGCATCTGGACGTCAGTTTCTCTGGGAATAACTTTACAACTTATTCTTACATTTCATGTCACCAAAAGAAAGCACCTTAACCTACAACATTTTTAAATTCACTATCTTTTGAACATAATCACATTAGTTTGATAACATTATCAAGGATCTCCTTTATTGAGTAATGAGCGTGTTTTAAATAACACATTTCTCAGATAATTAACTTTTAGATAAAGGAAACAAAACTTTCTAGATGGAATTCAATTTTTAAAATGTATTGCATATTCCACTGACTTCTTAGGTAGGAAAACTGGAATTATAACACTATTGATGTCTAAGTTTGACCCCCACCAAGACCATTCTCTATGGGCTGGGCATGGTGGCTCACAAGATAGTGGTCTTGATAGCGGTCAAACTTATTATCCTAGCACTCTCAGAGGCCGACATGGGAGGATCACTTGAGTTCAGGAGTTTGAGATCAGCCTGAGCAAAAGCAAGACCTTGTCTCTACTAAAAGTAGAAAAATTAGCTGGGTATTGTGACCGCTGCCTGCAGTCCCAAATACTCAGGAGGCTACGACAGGAGGATCGCTTGAACCCAGGAGTCTGAGGTTACTATGAGCTTGATGCCATGATACTCTAGTCTGGGCAACCAGAGTGAGACTCTGTCTCAAAAAGAGAGAGAGAGAGAGAGAGAGACAGACAGACAGACAGACAGAGAAAAAAACTCCCGTAAGGGTATAGAGCTAACTGCCCTTCCCCAAGTGGCCCAGGCAGCTGTATTTTTGAAATTTTGCTAATTTTTTTTCAACTTTTTATAAGTAAGAGATACTGTAGCATAAAGGTTAAAAAAATAGGCTCTGGAGTTGGAAAGAAATCGTTTCAAATCTAATACCTGATATTAATACTTATGTGATCTTGGGCAAGTGATTATACACACACACACACACACACACACACACGCACACGCACACGTGCATACATCGAGTCAAAGTCTCACCCTGTCACCCCTGGTAGAGTGCAGTGGTGGCATCACAGCTCAATGCAATCTCAAACCTCTGGGCTTGAGGAATCCTCCTGCCTCTGGACTAAAGCCAGGAGTCACAACACTATTAATGCATAAAATTGATGGCTATCAATAGTATCTACAGGCACACACCACCATGCCCAGCTAATTTTTCTATTTTTTGTAGAGATAGGGTCTTGCTATGTTGCTCAGGCTGGTTTCAACTCCTGGCCTCAAGTGATCCTCTTGCTTTGACCTACCCCAAAGTGCTGGCAATACAAACATGAGCCACCACACTCAGCCTAGTGAGGCAAAGTCTCAGTTAAAACCTCTCTGAGACTCATCTCTACTAAAGCCTTTCCTTACCTATAAAATACAGATCATAACCTCTTGGAGTTTTATAAGGATTAGTAAAATAATCCATCAAAGGGCTTAGCCTATGCTGCCATACAGTAAGAGCTCAGTAAACATAAACGTTAAGGATGATTCCTACTACAACTGCTGGTGGTGGAGGCGGTCACAATGTACGCGGTAGCAGTAATAATCATTTCTTGCTATTAATGTACCTCCTTGTTGCAGTGTCCCAAATCCTTTAACAAATGTAGAAACACACAGAAATATGTTTTCTCACTAGTTTTGACTAAACACGTGAAAAGCTGAGAAAAGAGAACAAAGAAGCAAGAGTCAGTGTGTTTGAAACCACTGTCAACCTTTGCTACCCACGGGCCAATCTTTGCAATTCCTCTTTTGAGATGAGAGGATTGCTTGAGCCCAGGAGCTTGACATTAACACGAGCTGTGATGCCATCACACTCTATCCTGAGACAACAGAGGGAGACTCTGTCTCAAAAATAAATAAATAATGAATAGATATTTAAGGAATTTTAAAAAGAAGAGTAGGATGGGCACAGCGGTGTGCACTTATAATCCCAGCAATGTGGGAGAATCGGCCTGAGACCAGAAGTTGGAGACCGGCCTGGGTAACACACTGAGACACTATGTCTAAAAAAATTAAAAATAATAAAAATAAAATTTTACAAATGATAAAAAAAGAAGGGTAAAGGAGAAGTGAGGTAAGAAATGGAAATGCAAAGGGGCTCAGGAAGGGGGGAATGCTGCTCAGTAGCAGAAGGAAGGAGCGTGGCACAGAGAAATGAGCAGGAACAGGGGAGAAAGGATGAAAATACTAGGGAGCAGGAAGAGAGGTCAGGGTGGGGACAAGCTTGCGCCGGGGCTGGTGGTGCAGTCTTGAATGAGCTCAGCAAGTCTGTGAATGAAAGAGAAAAGGAGCTGGTCTTCTCCACAAAATGCTCAGGAAACTTGCCCAATTTCATTTCAGAAACCATAAAAGACTGCCCACATCTCTTACTTCTAAGGGAGATTGTTTACTTCACTAAACCCATTACAGAATTCTTTGTGTTTCTAAGTCAATACGTCACCTTTGTGCCTAAGTTTATCTTTATTTGAAAGCGCACCACCGAGAAACTTAAAAGCCAGTGGGTCTCACCATACTCTCTATTTTTCCTGCTGATATGAGTGGGAGCCCTTTAGTTTCAATACCACTCCTGACAAAGCAGATGACTGTTCCACACACAGTAATTATTTTAGATTCACGGAGAAGGTAACAGAGGCAAATGTACTTGAAAAAGTATGAAATGGTATGCAGTCACAAGGTGAGATAATTGAAGATACTCATAAGATATGCTGAGTGGAGGCCATTTTTAACAAAAGCATTAAGAGGTATTGCCTATCTTTTTCTGGCAGAAAAAAAATTCTATTTAATAAGACAGGTTTTAATAAAGGAAACTTTTCTTTCCTTTACCCTTAACTGCACGGCTTGAAGTTTCAATGTTGATTTTCTCATGTCCTCTGCCCTTCAGTAGTGACCTCAGCCTTTGCAGCCTTGGTGTCCACTCCATCAAAATGATTTTTTACAGTTATAACCCATTGCACCACATCATCACATTTTTTTGTACAGAGCAGCAATTGCTACTTGAATGGAATAATGGTTATTTATGCCTTGCCAAATACTTTTTTCAGAGTTGAGTCTGATCTGTTTCCTCCTCAACTGACCAGACTTAGGCTACACTTAGAAGTGCTGATGATCAAGCCTGGGGCCTGAACACCCCTCCAGACAGAACGATAGAACCTATGAACTTGGACGGAGGAAAAATTAACGTCTTCATTTCTCTAATCTCTAACTGAAACAGCACTTCTTTTAATCATGAAGGCTGATAACTAGTTACAGTAGTTTTAGCAGAATCTATGACACCGTCATCAAAAGAAATTACAGATAGCTCCCTGAGTTGGTGCAAATATCTTGAAATATTGTTTGAGCTCACCACTACTTCAAGTTCACAGCATGCTGCCAGACCTTAAGAAGCATGTGTTACTATATCACAATTAAAAACAAATAAATTATACTCATCATTTCTCCTACAATCCCAATTTCATTTTGCCCAATTTCATTTCAGAAACCATAGAAGACTGCCCACATTTCTTATTTCTAAGGGGGATTGTTTACTTCACTAAACCCATTACGGAATTCTTTGTTTCTTAGTCAATACGTAACCTTTGTACCTAAGTTTATCTTTATTTGAAAGCGCACCAAGAAAATTAAGAGCCAGTGGGTCTCACCATAGTCTCTATTTTTCCCGCTGATACGAGTGGGAGGGTGTGTATTTTATACATTTTTAAACATTTTCATAAAATGTCTGTAAACTTTACTATACTGTTGTATACACCTTACTCACGTCACAAAAAAGGTTAAGAACATGTGATTAAGGAATCATCAAAAGAAATTATAGATATTTTTATATTACACTGAGTTGGTGCAAATATCTTCAAATACTGTTTGTGCTCACTACTATTTAAAATTCACAGCAGTTATTAGAATTGCTGCCAGAGCTTAAGAAGCACATATTACTATGTTACAATTTAAAAATGTAAATGATGGCTCGGCACCTGTAGCTCAGTGGTTAGGGCACTGGCCACATACACCGTGGCGGGTGGGTTTGAACCTGGCCTGGGCCAGCTAAACAACGACAACTGCAACAACAAAAAAGAATAGCTGGGCGTTGTGGTGGGCACCTGTAGTCCCAGCTACCTGGGAGGCTGAGGCAAGAGAATCGCTTGAGCACCAGAGTTTGAGGTTGCTGTGAGCTGTGACTCCATAGCATTCTACCGAGGGCAACATAGTAAGACTCTGTCTCAAAAATACAAAATTAAAAAAATATATATAAACTATAATTTCCTTTATAATCCTATATATTTTATACATTTTTAAACGCTTTGATAAAATGTCTATAAACTTTATTACATTGTTGTATATACGTCACTCACGTCCCAGAGAAGGGTTGAGAACACCAGACTGAGGAATGTTCTGGTAAGTGTTCTTAAACTTAGAACTGTGTCCACCCTTTCTCCACTGGGCTCCAGCTTAATGAAGTATTGTTGCAAATCACAGTGCTTCAAACCTACAAGTTTTCATATCGTATGAAAGGCTAAAGGTATCACACTGCTTCAAACCTACAAGTTTTCATATCGTATGAAAGGCTAAAGGAGACACCTGCAACGCTGTGCTCGCCTACGAAGAATGGATCCGGCTTGTCACACAACATGTGGCCCTTGACCTTAAATTCCTGCAGTCACTTGTTCCTGCCTACCTGGGTCCTCCTGCTCTCCCTCCTCCCTGAGATGGTTCAGAGGTGCGTCTGCACGCCGTGGCTGACTATCCACCCAGATGTCATTGAGCACTACGCACAACTCTCTCCCTGTCAGCTGAGAACATTCCTTTCCCTTTCCTGAAGTAGGGTGACTTCACTTTCCCCTGAGTACAGTACTTCCCCTGAAGCTCTCTCCAGTGGAAACTGTTCCTTCTCTCACAATCTACCTATCTAGGAGGGAGAGGTAGGGTCCATTAACTCCCTGCTCCTCAGCAAGGCTTCGAGAACATTACACCCCCTGCTCTTGCAGGGGGGAGGGAGGAGGGAGCGCCAGAAGAGAGGAGGCCATTTCCCTGGAGGATCAGGCCATCTCTCTCCCTCTGCCAAGCCTCACTGCTGGCTCTTCTGCCCTCCCGGCCGATTACCCTTATTTACTGAACCTAGTTTATAAACACACTCTCCACCCAACACATGCCAGTATCTGAGGAGAGTCCATGAGGGGAGCTCATGCAACATGACCTTGACCTCTTCATCTCCAGCAACTCTCTCCACTGCCGCCCCCTCTGAGTTGTCTCTCAGACCCAGCCTCCTGCCCCTCAGCTTGCCCAGTAACCTACATCACCAATCTGTTCTACACATGGCCAGCTTGCCAGTCCCATCACACCACTAATTTCTTTGTCCCCAAGTCTCTCCTGCTTTTATTACCCTCATTGTCCAGCTCCTTCTCCTCTATTTGTACAACATAAATAATGCCCCTCTTTTTAAGGCCAGTCTCTTGACCTCATCTCAGGAGCCCATCCTTCCCACCTTCTCAGGGTCCTTGGGAATCACTTTTGTCCCCTCAGGTTTTTTCCATTCCTCCCTCAAACTTCTGATCAGCACGAAAACCCTGCTCTAATTCTCTCCACATTCCCTAACCATCCTCGACCGTGCATCCACCTCTAGGCTCTACCCTTTCTCCTCTCCTGCTTGACCAGACGTTGCCCCTGTCTCCTTTTCTCCCCCATCCTCGATCAATTCCTCAACACCCCCCCCCCAAGATGCTTCCTCCCAGTTCCAGCAGAATCTCCCTCCATAATGTCTGGACATTCCCAGACTTTGCAGGCTATGACTCGCCCTCAGCAGATTCGGTTCAGCCACATTGTCCTCCTTCCAAACTCCCTGATTCTTCCTTCTGCACTTGCTGCCTTCCCATTCCTTCCAGCTCAAATCTTCCTCAGTCTTCTATAGCTTCTCCCCCACTGCTTGGCTCTTAAGGGTTAGGGACAGTGACAAAGAGGGAGGAGAGACTCTCACGCTCTGTGAGTTGAATGTGCAAACAGTGTGCAATTCAGTGATGGTAAAGACATAAGCATGTGCTATGCTGCGGTCTGAGCCCCTTGGGTGATGCCTGCCTGCGGTGAGACTCTCCCACAAGCATGGGGCTTGATAGGGAAACAACGAAGGTGTAACTGACCCTACTCACAGCCCAGGAGCAGGGGAACGTGACCACACAATGTGAGAAGCACAATAATAGAGGTTAAGTGCAAAGGGAACAGTTTAGGGAGACTTCAGAGAAGAGGTGGCATTTGAGCCCTAAGTGAGAAGCAGATCACCTGCTATGACAGAGCATCCCAGGCGTAGGCCACAGCAGCTGCAAACCACACCGCTCTGAAGGCTCTCCAGATGCCATACCCTTCCTCTTTGACCTTTAACCCCAAGAAGCAAGAGCTAGCTTATACCTTATTAAAACTATTCTAGATATATGCCATGCTTTGAATGTGGCCCCTCCAAAATTCAGGTGTTGAAACTTAATGTGATAGTGTTGACAGGTGGGGCTTTTAAGAGGCATTTAGGCCATGAAGGCTCTTCCCTTGTGGATGGAATTAAGAACCTAATAAATGAGGCTTCACATGGCATCAGGCTCCCTCGCCCTTCTGTGTTCTACCAAGTGAGGGTCTGCAAGGAAAGCCCTCACTAGACAAAGAAATCTGCCTGTTCCCTGGTCTTGGAATTCCCAACCTCCAGAACTGTAAGATTCTTTCTGTTCTTTGTAAGTTAACTCAGTCTATGGTATTCTGTTACAACAGCACATAACAGACAACATATTTGCACTAAGGCCTGGCAAATAGACTTTAGTTCAGATGCAAAAACAGACACATGGAAAGGATGAACTGATGTTTATAAAGGTAAAAACCTAAAAACCCCATCATCAGCAGAGGAATGCATAAATCGTAGTACCCTGATTCACAGAATTTTTATAGCAGTTAAAGGGAAGTAGGCAGCTACATGCATCAGCACAGAGAAATCTTCAAAATATAGAGTAAAAAAAGCTACTGGCAAGAGGATTTGCTGGGGACGGCATTTCTGTACACTTCCTAAGCACATCAAGCGATAGTGTGTATTCACACTGGTGCATACGTAGTAAAGGTCTAGAAACATGAATGAGAAGCACGTACACATCAGCTTCAGGGTTGTGGTTACATCCAAGAGTGAAGTGTGGGGTTTGTGCTGGTTTTACTTTTTTGAAAAATCTGCAGCAGGGCTGGGCACAGTGGTTCATACCTATAATCCTAGCACTCAGGATGTGAGGTGGGTGGATTGCCTGAGCTCTGGAGTTTGAGACCAGCCTGAGCAGGAGCCAGACACCGTCTCTACTAAAATAGAAAAACTAGCCGGTATATGCCTATAGTCCCAGCTACTCAGGAGGCTGAGGCAAGAGGATTGCTTGAATCCAAGAGTTTGAAGTTGCTGTGAGTTATGATGCCATGGCACTCTACGCAGGGACACAGAATGAGATTCTGTTTCAAAAAAAAAAAAAAGAAAAGAAAATCTGTAGCAAAGTGAGTTGGACACATGGGCGCCAATTATGTTAGCTCTTGTGCTTTTCTGTATACTAGAAATTTAAGAATCAAAATCTTTAAAGCAGCTCCCGTAACTCAATGGGTAGGGTGTCAGCCACATACACTGAGGCTGGCAAGTTCAAACTCAGCCTGGATTAGCTAAAATCAACAATGACAACTGCAACAACAACAACAAAATAGCCTGGCACTCTGGCAGGTGCCTGTAGTCCCAGCTACTTGGGAGGCTAAGGCAAGAAAATCACTTAAGCCCAAGAGTTTGAGGTTTCTGTGAGCTGTTACGCCAGGGCACTCTACTGAGGGTGACATAGTGAGACTCGGTCTCAAAAAAAATTTTTTTTTTAACATTAAGACTACTTACATTAGGTATAATTACCTGAACCATGTATGCATTAGGATCTCAAGGTAGGCGTGGCTTTAAATGGCTAGAAGTATGGGTTTATTTTGTTTTGCTTTGTTTTTGAGCGAGCCTCACAATGATTGCACAGGCTATAGTGTGGTGGCATAAGCCTAGCTCACAGCAACCCCATACTTCTGGGTTTAAGCCATCCTCCTGCCTCAGCCTCCGAGTAGCTGGGACTACAAGTGCCTACTTCAATACCTGGATAATTTTTTTATTTTTTAGTAGAGATGAGGTCTTGTTCTTGCTCAAGCTGGTCTCAAACTCCTGAGCTCGAAGGATCTTCCTGCTTCAGCCTTTGGAGGGTGGTAGGATTACAGGCCTGAGCTACCATATCTGGCCTCAAGTAGGTTTTAGATAACATGTTCCCTGCCATTACACAATTTCAAGGATTTCTTAAGAACCTAACTGTTGAATATAGTTACACATAAGAAAACTAAAGAAACTAGCTTATTCTGGTAACATTTTCCAACCACTCTACTAATGTCTTAGAAACAAGTGGCCCTGAGATTTAAATCTGGGGTTAGCATTCTTGGCTGCACACCCTATCACTTGGAGAACTTAAAAAAGAGCTGTCTCCGCAGCCACCGCTCAAGGTTACGATTCAGCAGACTCAGGCCTGGGCTTCTTTAGCACTCAGGAGGTCCCCAGCTGATTCTAACGTGCAGACTGGACTAGCACCTGTGGTTTACCTGTGGCTCTGAGAGGACAACTATCAAAAGCCCTTAAAAGCAAGACCATTCACTTGTTGCTTAGAGTCCAAGTAAAGACTATGAAGGTACTTCCCAGAGTAGAATAGGCAGTCAGAAGGGGGAGGGAACAGAAAAGTTAGGTCCCTGGCTCAGACAAACCTGAGGAAGAGAGCCAATAATTCCCAGCATTGCACAGGTACAGTGACCTTTCCCTGGGTACATATGAATAAGAACAGAACAAATACCCATCAGGTGTCAACAAATAAAAACACCAACTGCCTGGGCAGCACCTGTGGCTCAAAGGAGTGGAGTGCTGGCCCCATATACTGGAGGTGGCGGGTTCAAACCCTGCCCCAGCCAAAAACTGTCCAAAAAAACCCCCAAACAAACCACCAACTGCCCAGTCCCCTCCCTGAGATTGTACGATTGTTTCAGCTTTGGCTGTTCCTACGGCTATCCACTTTCACCCACACTTGCCACTGTCACTGGGTTGTGTACACATCCTGAAATTCTTTTCTGCAATGTTAGCATGAAACTTTATGCAGGTGACACCCCAAGAAACCCTTCCCCCAACCCTCTAATCGTCTGCCTTTAACATTGTTCTTTTGTTTTGGAAAAGTAACATGTGAACAGGCTCAAAATACTCATCCCATCCCCATCCATCCCCACTTCTTAACCTCCCTGTAGGAAACTGCTTTGATTAGTTTCTTACATATTCTTCTAGTGTTTTGTTTTGTTTTTAAGAGAAAAATCTGTGGCTCAGGCTGGAGTGCAGTGGCACCATCACAGCTCACTGTAGCCTCAAAGTGCTGGGTTCAAGGGATTCTCCACCTCCAAGTAGTTGGGACTACAGATATGCACCACTGCTGTCTCTTCCAGGGTTCTTTTAAAACAAATATAAGTAAAGGTAAGAAAGGTACCTTTCCCAAAGGTAGCATGCTGAGTACCTGATTCTGTACTTTTCCTATCCCCACCCCCACCCCCATGTAGCAATATATCTTAGAGATCTGTTCAAACCAAGACAGGAAGAGTACTTTCTGTCCTAATTGCAAAAGAGATCATATTATTGTGTACAAGAACTTTTTCTTTATTCAAACCAGGTTCTACTTTAGATTTGTTGACCTAAGTGCATGGCTGTGGCAAAAATCTCAATCAATGGAGGTTTACGAAGCCACGATTTGGGGACATGCCTGGGAAAAACATGAACCATAGACAAGCTGTGGCTGTTTTTCTGAAGGGGAAGTTGGAAGCTTAAAGGCATACAGAGAAGAAAAAGGCGTGTGTGCACATGGGGTCCTCACAAAGCAAAGCAGTTACATTCTTGTGATGCCCAAGAATTCTACATCATATACATAAAGTAAAGGAGTGAAGAAAAAGCCAATTATGTAGCTGCCCCTGGATAGGTGGAAGAATGTCTAATTCTGTCTCCCTCCAGTTCTTTTACCTGTAAGATAGGCCTGTAATTCATTATTATTTTGGAATCAGACCAGGCTCTAGTTTTAGGTGCTAGATGTAAGTACAATTTTCCATTCTTGCTTATGGAAGATTAGCAAAATTTTCTTTAAAGAAAGACCTGTGGAATTAGGGGGTGGTCCTGAGTCGCTGATTTTCTAAAGGTCACGTAGGAAACTAATAAGCTGTTTCCTCTGGGGCAGGGTAGGGTGGGGAGAGATTACATGGGGTAAGTATAATGTAACTCATTTTGTTACAACTAATGCTACCACAAGGGAGATTTTGTGAGTATCCTGGTGGTGGTGGTTGTACAAATCTACATGTGATAACACTACAGACGCATATTTCTTTAAACACCTGGGTTAAGGGGTGAAATGACAATAGTCAGATCAACAAAGGACAAGATATGCAAATCAGCTGTATTTTCAGTTTAAATGGTTTATGTCTGGGGTTGGCTGGATGCTTTCCTGTTTGCCCTTAGAACCATAGTCCCTAACACAGATCCATGGCCTGTTAGGAACCTGGCCACACAGCATCATCACCTAACGCCTCCTGTCCTGTCCCCCCAGTCCAGGCCATGGGAAAATTGTCCCGCTGCCAAAATGGGTCTGCTCTGGGCCCTGTTAGGAACCAGAGGAGCAAGGGAAGCTTTTTATTTACAGCCACTCCCTATTGCTTGCATCACTGCCTGAGCTCTAACTCCTTTCCCACCCCCACCTCCTGGAAAAAATGTCTTCCATGAAACTGGTCCTTGGGCCAAAAACGTTGGAGACAGCTGCCTTAGAAAAGAAAAGTAGCTTAGCAAATAGTTCAGAACAGTCTAGTTACTGCTAGAGTCCAGGGTAAGCAGATCTTATCAAGCCCACAGATAGGTGAGTTTGGGACTTCAGTCAACTCCTTGACCCCATGCCCGGGGGCGCTTGTTTAAAGCCATTTGTTCCCTGCTAGCTGCCTCACCCACTGCCCACAAGTCCCTGAAATATGTGACTACAAAGGTATATTCATGGTGACTTGAATCTTTGCTCTCAGGCTGCAGTCCTCAAACTTGGCCCAAACAAACTCAATATTGATTCATCTCAGGTTTTTTTTCCTGAGGCCATTACCCCAGAGCCTTGCCAAAACAGTAAGCTGGTCCATGTTTTGATTTCTGTACATACCTGACAGGTGAAAATTTATATCACAAAGCATTCTTACATTTGTGTCTGTGTTTGAGCACCTTTTCATATGTTGAAGAACTATTAACAGAAAAGAACCCAAACTCTGAAAATGACTTAAAGAAGTTTATTCTGAGCCAAGTTTGAGGACCTTGGCCTGGAGCCAGCTCCAACAAGCCTGGAGCAAGTGGAATTGCTGTGGTGTTACAGTTTGGTTTTATACATTTCAGGGAGCCCGGAATTACGTGTAAAACCATAAAGCAAAATATGGAAGGCATATACTGCTTTGGCCCCAAAAGATGAGACATCTCAAAGTTAGAGGACTTACAGATCATAGGTGATTTAAAGATTCTTTGATTTGTATTAGTTAAAAAAAATGAAGCCTTGTCTAAAGGCTTGGATCTTAAGGTAAAGAAGTCTGCTAATCAAAGACAAGCCACTGACATACACCCAGACTTATGTCATCTATTAAGTAAATTGAGGACCTGCAGGTGTGATTTAACACATCCACTACCACGTGAGTTCTGAACTTTTCACATTACTAATTTTTAAGTTTCTTTTTTTTTTTTAATTTTTAAGTTTTTATATTTTTTACTGATGTGTGTTTTAGGATTATTTTGTTTTTGAAGTTTTTATTTTATTTTCATAATAAAACACTGTGGCCCCAAAGAAAAATTATCTTTTTTTTTGTGGCAGTGCGTTAAGCTTTGTCTTGGGTAGACTTCTGCCTGCTGATGAGCAACAAAGGATGTCTCAAAGAAGGGGGGAGGCATGATGAAGAATGTCTGACAACTCTTCTAATGACCAGCAACTCAGCTGTAAGGTATTTCTGGGGTCCCCTTGGCCAAGAGGGGGTCTATCTATTCAGTCAGCTGGGGCAGGACTTAGGATTTTATTTTAGCTCACAGAACCATTGTATTTTGGAGCAGTTGATTCATGGTCTTTGCTCATGTCTTACTTTTTTTCTATGCCTATTTATTTCCATCCTCATATCCAGGAGCTCTATGTAAATTAAAGAAATTCGCTCTATGGTGACAGGTGTTGTGACTTTTTAAAGCCAGTTTATCATCGTATTTTGCCTTTGTTTAGCTGCACAGAAATTTCTGTTTTGCCAAAATTATTAATCTTTTTATGATGGCATCTATGTTTTGAGCAAAATATTTTCCTTATTTCAAGATAATGAAGGAATTTTCCAGGTTTATTTTTAATACTTTTATGGATTCATTTAAGATTTAATGTACACTTCTGGGCAAAAGATAATGGATACATGAACAAATTTTACTTTTTCAAAATCCTCTTATTGAGATAGGATACCGGAAAAAGTAAGGTCTGAGAGAACAGAGGTCTTCTAAAGGATGTCCCAAAGATACACCTTTGGGGTCCTCCCCCTGGTGACTTAGCTCTTAGGAATTTGTAGAAACTTAACTTCTGGGGACCTGGAAACTAACACTGGCTTTGCTAGGGGTTTTGTAAAAGCTGGAGCCCGCTTCTCTAGCTTTCAAATTGACCAGTGAGAAAGGTCTCCGTGGGCTGGAACTTTTTGGGGTTAAAAAGGAGAAGAGCGAGCCAGTTGGACAGCAGGGCCATTTTGAATTCTTCTGTGCCATGGCTCCTCTGCTACCTGAAATAAAGGCCTTCCTCTTTTAAACACGGTGTTTGAGTGTTCATTCTTCCCCCTGGGCCTTGTCTTCCTGCAATATTTGGACTTAAGGTTCACAAAGATCTTAGTATGATTCTAGGACTAGATAATTAGAGTTTTTTTTTTTTTTTTTTTTTTAGACAGAGTCTAAAATTTTCATACTTTGTATAATGCCATGGTGTCATAGCTTACAGCAATATCAAACACTTGTGCTCAAGTGATCCTATTCCTCAGCCTCCTGCGTAGCTGGGACTACCAGCACCTACCACATTACCTGGCTTTTTTAGAGATGGGGTCTCGCTCTTGCTCAGGTTGGTCTCCTGAGCTCAGGCAATCCACCTGCCTTGGCCTCCCAAAGTGCTAGGATTGCAGGTGTGAGCCACCTCGCCTGCCTGGGAAGCACATTTTGATGGTATAAAAATACCATGTTATCTTGCCCTCATTCAACTTTACAGGATCAAGAAAAGGTAAAATAATATTTAATGCTATAAATAATGTGTATAATAATTAAAAGCAGTGTCTCTTAACTGCCAGCTAACCAGTGTATCTCATTCTCCAATTATGCTGGAAACTAAAGAATATTTAAACAGTAAATTAACTCAGATACAGTTACACATTATCAGAATGGCTAAAATAAAGAATAAGTGACAGCATTTGGTGAAGAAGTGGGTCTCATATATTGCTCCTGAGAATACAGCTCTGGAAAATAGCTCTGCAGTTTCTTATAAACATGCAATCACCATATGACCCAGCAGTTGTACTCTAGTATATTTAAGAGGAATAAACTTTAAGTCCCAAACCTGAACACAAATGTTTATAGCAGCTTTATTCATAATTTCTGGTCAAAACTGGAAATAATTCACATGTCCTTCAATGAGTGAATGGTTAGTAGGGGTGTAACCTGCTCTAAGAACAAATTTCAAAGATCCTTATATTTTAAAAATCTTCTCCCTCATAAGACAAAGGAGTTAAGATTCTGAAGACCCCAGGGCAGACTACCAGAGGCCCAGACTCATTAATCCTTTCCACCAGCCCCAATGCCTCTGGCCCTTTCTGAAACCACCTGTGATTTCTATTACTGGGGAGACGATTTGAGGCAGCTTCTACTATTCTCCTGAAGGGACATCTTTCCTATTAAAAAAAAAAAATTCCTTCCTTGGGAATCCTTGTTGTCTTAATAGGATTTTTGCTCATCCAGCAGCTAGACCCAGGCCCAAAACCCCTCCTGATTTCAATAACATGGGGACCCACTGGGAACCCCAGAGTTGGCATGACAATGATTTTAAGCTGAAGACATTTGAGATTTGACAAATGCACAAAGAGTCTTTTAGCTGCTTCTCTTATCTAATTAAAGGCAACAACCTCTGGGAAATGAAGCTACCATAAATCCCCTCTCAGGGGGAGGATCTGGCCCTGAGGAAGCAGACTGCTCAACGGCTGTGTAGGCAAACACTGTCACAAACTTTCTTATCACCCATTTTCCTAAAAATCTATTTGTCTTACCCAAAGGAACCTGTTTCCCATAGATGCTGTTTTTCCCCTTTTCTCCCTAAATTAGCTATATGAACCTTTTACTACTTAATGAGCCAGATACATACTCATTATGTATAGGAAATAAACCTGTCACTATTGTCAATCTTCTTCTGATTCCCAGGCCCCTGTCTCTAAACCTAACAGAAAAGTCCCCCACCCCATAGTGGAATACTATTCAGCAAACACTCAACAAAAAACCCAAAAAACTATGCCTGCATGATTCCATTTATCTAACATTCTTTTTAAAATACATTTCTTTTGTTGAGACAGTCTCATTTTGTCACCCTCAGTAGAGTGGGGCAAACAGGTGATCCTCTTACCTCAGTTTTTCTATTTTTTAGTAGAGACAGGGTCTCGCTCTTGCTCAGGCTGGTCTTAAACTCCTGAGCTCAAGCAATCTACCCGCCTCGGCCTCCTAGAGAGCTAGGATTACAGGCATAAGCCCACCGCACAAAGCCACTTAACATCCTTGAAATAACAAAAATATACAGATGGAGGTTATGGTTTATCAGGATTAGGGAGCAGAGCAGGAGGGTAGGGGTAGCATGTGGTTGTAAGAGGGTAACACAGGGCATCCCTGTGCCGTTGGAAATGTCTTGTAGTGTGACTATAGTGTGGACATGCAAACATACCTGTGATAATACTACATGTATATGTGGAAAACTGGGCATATATGGAAAAGACTGGTGGATTGTGTCATGAAAGCTGTCAGAATCAAAATGGAGTCATTAATGTTAAAAAAACACTCCCCAAACCTCCTGACAAATGAAGCCAGGGAAGGCAAGTGAAGAGAGGGTTCTCATGCTTGTGAATGAAGGAGCTAAGGAAATTTTACCCTAAAATCTGATTCCTTGGTATAAAGAATATTTTGAATTAAAGGCCATTCATGATCAGAAAGCATTGGAGGAAGACTTTTCCCTATCTACATAAAACCTGAGCAACCTAATTGGGAATCAGAAGGGGCTGCAGACTTGTTATTATGTGCAAATAGATCTGGTCCTAAAGTCTTTGAAGCTGAACACCTGTCTCAGGTTAATCATCAATCTCAATCTGTTTTTAACCCGTCCACACACATTCCCCCCTGGCAACCACTTACTGCACGTGTACTTTCCACACTCTTCCCCCCTCCCTTCTAAAAGGCATCTTTTTTTTTTTGGAGACAGAGCCTCAAGCTGTCACCCTGGGTAGAGTGCCGTGGCATCACAGCTCATAGTAACCTCCAATTCCTGAACTCAAGCGAGTCTCCTGACTCCGCCTCCCAAGTAGCTGGGACTACAGGCGCCCGCCACAAGGCCTGGCCATTTTTTTGGTTGCAGCCGTCATTGTTGTTTGGCGGGCCCAGGCTGGATTCCAACCCGCCAGCTCAGGTGTACGTGGCTGGCGCCTTAGACCATTGAGCCACAGGCGCTGAGCCCTAAAAGGCATCTTTAAAAGTCTCTGACCATCACTGAGTCTGTGGGTGATTATTCTTGTGATTTCCCCCCATGCGCATGGTTTTGGAAATAAACCTTTATTATTAATCTGTCATAATCGTGAGTTGCTCGTT
The DNA here is from genome assembly GCA_963573935.1 of Arctocebus calabarensis. Taxonomy (NCBI): domain Eukaryota; kingdom Metazoa; phylum Chordata; class Mammalia; order Primates; family Lorisidae; genus Arctocebus; species Arctocebus calabarensis. Next base: position 24,543 of record CAUYON010078878.1, read on the forward strand.
CAAGAGAACCAACCATAGGTTTCACTGTGATCCCTACACATGCTTGATAAAAACTATCACAAAAGCTTGTAAAACCCACACAAGGCCATCACAACCTTTCACGAAATAACCTCTGCAAGGACATTGCCCCAGTGAGCAAATGCCTGTCCAACCTTGGACTGCTGTCACCCTTGTTACTGATCTTGTAGTCAAGTATAATTATTCCAAAACAATTACAGGTGTCTTCTTTTACCTCCCTGAATATGAACATATTTATTAAACTATGGCAAGTGTATTCCCATGGCAGTATTCCATCCCCAAATATCTTCAGAGTCTGTTATTAGGTAGTATTAATATCAGTTTCCTGGTTATGATATTTACTATAGTTTGGAGAGATGCTACCAATGTGGCAAATTGAACAAAGAATTTTTTTTTGCATTTTTTACGACTGCATGAGAATCTACAATTATCTGAAAATGAAGTCTAAAAAGATTCTATCCCTCCCAAAGTAAACTGAATTGCTTGGCTTTAATATGACAGGAATTGGTATGGTTTATGAGAATTATGTCAGCAATTTAGAAGAATTTAATGAAAAAATGTTTAATACTTCTTATGCCAAATTATTTGTAACTGCTGTCTAAAACATGTATAAGAGGTCTTTCAACAACACGCAGCAGAGAGGGGACAGGGAAGCAGTTCTCCAGGCAGATTTTTTTATGTAACAAAGGGTTAATTGCCAACATGGTTAATTAAGTTCATTTCCTGTTATCTCCTTGGGTTAATTAACCTAGTTAAAATGGCAACAGTGTTTTTCATGACTTTTATACTCCTTGGGACTCGAGGATCAATATGGCATACAAACAGTTTTCCTACAGGTTTATAGGATGTTTAACATGGAACTTGGATTTGACAGAGATGGCCTTGTCACCTAAGGCAGTTGTTGGAATTACATTGCCCACATTTTCTTCTGTTGCTGTAGGCTGTTGGCAGAGTCCAGCCAAGGTAGCAATCTGAGAACGACGACTGAGGATTTGCTTATTAATGCTGTTTATCCCTCAGTGAAGTGTTCAGTACAGTAAATTACACAACATTTCTTTTTTTTTTTTTTTGGCCAGGGCTGGGTTTGAGCCCACCACCTCTGGTATATGGGGCTGGTACCCTACTCCTTTGAGCCACAAGTGCCGCCCCCAACATTTCCTTTTCTACTTTGTAGTAAAGGATTCTCAGTCTTCTAGATTTTATTGAATTCTGACTAAATCCAGAATATTCACTTTAAAATCTGATTGAAGTACTGTATTTCCTTTTGGATTTTAAATTGATCATTCTTCTGCTTTCATATCCCCAAGCCAAAACGTCTGCACCGGAATTTCTCCAAACTCTACTCCATTTCTCCACTAAGTAACTTCTGTACAGGGTGTTCTCCAAAACTGCTGAATCTGTACCTTTTCCCTTCTGCGAGGCTCTGACTCTTCATTCGAGTCTCTGGGGGTCCCTAACATTGCCTTAACTTTCTGGAATACTAGTGGCTGCCTCAAAACAGCTAAGTAAACCAAGCCAGGGTGCAATGTCACAGAATCAACTGAACGAGACCTGGAAGTATCCTTTTCTTTCTCTGCCCTGAATTGTGAATAAAGCCTATCTATTGCAAACCTCCTCTCAATGATAGCCTACTAATTCTCCTTTTGCTGCTTTGTCTTTTTTCAGCGTTCACCTAGTACAGTCTGTCTTGTACTCTGAAGGCTCAGACTCCTCTTTTCCTCACCATCCCCCCGCTGCCTTGCGTTTACTTGCAGCTGTTATTAGCACCCCCCATCTCCAGCTTCCATTGTTTTGCTACCTCACAGACCTGTTTCCTGACCAGCTTCCAAAATGCTTCCAGTTTTAAGTTTTACTAACACTTGAAACATGTCTAAAACAGAATTGTCTTCCTTCTGGCACCCTAAATGACTTCTCCTACAGATGTCCCAATCATTGTCTATCACTAAGCTATTCCATTTAGAAAATGTGGAGTCCATTAATTCGTTCATTTCAAGATAATTACTAAATCTTCTCAAGTCTTCCGTTATGAATGTGTCTTCCTTTTTCTTTTTTTAATTAAAAACAATTTTTTTGTGTGTCTTTCTTGAATGTGTCTTCCCTTCTAATCGTCAGTGGTGTCACCCTCATTGAAGGCCTTGTTACACCAAGGGTGGACTTCTGAACACTCTGAGTGGCATCTGTGCAGTCAGTGTCTTCTTTTGACAAAGCCCTTCTACAGGCTGCTGACCACTTTATCTGGTAAGATGCCTTGGCAAACAGTACCTCAGAATCTCAATGGCTCCTGTTAGAATCTTTGAACAACAATCTTTCAAATTGTAGATCACTTTCTATAGTCAATAAACTGGGTGAGGCAAATAGTTTCCTACCTGCCTATAAGGAGCAAAGCCACTTTTTCCAACCTCCTGGGGCACACTGTTATACATTCTATACCAATGTGCCTCAGTGGGGCAATTTTGCCCTCAGAAGATTTGACAATGTCTGGAGATAGTTTTGGTTGCAGCTCAGGGACACTAATGGCTTCTCATGGGTAGAGACTGGGGTCCTGCTGAACAACACCCTGAAGTGCACAGGACAGTCCCCACAACACAGGACTGTGCAGCCCCAGACACCCAGGACAACCCCAAATAGAGGACTATCCAACCCCAAATGTCAAAGGTGCCAGGGTGGAGAAACCTTGGTCTAGGCCTTAAGAAAGGATAATGCAGGCCCAAGACACTACTCGTGTACAAGGAACCTGAAACAAAGAAGGAATCTTAGGGACATGAGCGAGGGCCCTTATGGCTACTTAGTCTTCCTGGCACCAGTGAGAAGGAAGGGTGGAAAACAAGATGTACAGAGGAGCCAAAAAAAAAAAAGGAAATATTAAAAGTATAATACTCAAGTCACGTTTGACTTCTGCAATTACAAGAGATACAAGATACAATATACAAGATAAAAAATGTTACCAGTATCTTTTGAGTATTACAATTTTAATACAGTTCTTTTCTTAAAATGTGTATACATTTTTTGGCACTTGTATTTGCATCTGCAAAGAAACTGTCATTTCTGTCCCAATGAGTAATAAAGTTATAAATGCTTGTGTTTTGGTAAACAAAAGGGCTATTACTAGGCCTGGAGGCAACTCTGTCCAGGCAACACTCATAGAGGAAGTAGCAGAATAAACCTGCGCTGGCTGCAATCTGTGACTGTTTCCAGCTTCCTAGATTGGAAAAGCCAAAAGTACTTGGCAGTTATCAGCTCCACACTACGACAGGAGTAAGTACAACCTTAAGCCCCCCCTTGCCATGTGAACTCATCCCATCCCTCTGCAAACTTGTCACTTCAGCTACCAAGGCATATTATTTCTTGAGAAAGCAGAGCATATTCCTGCCTGTACACCTTTACTTATACTTCTGCTTGTCTGGAATCTCTACTTCTGTGCTGCTTTACCTGAACCTAAGCCATCCCTTCTTTGGTCCTTCCAAGGGTCATCTCCTATAAACACTCTGTCCATACTATTTAGTTAGCATTACCTACACACTATCTTTGTCCTATATTCATTTTTAACACATATCCTTCCTACTCAATTAAAAATGTAATTTCCTCTAAAAGAACCCTGTTGCAAATTCATAGGTCCCAAGGACTTGTTCATGTCCTTTGTATAAAGTAAGGATACCCACCACCTCCTCTTGGAGTTACTGGTAATAAGTTCTGCCTGTGTTACTAGCTAGTACTTACTGAGTATTTATTACATGTTAGGAGCTGTCCTAAACATGTCATGTCTATTATCTTATTTGATAGTACTATTCTCCCACTTTGCAGAAAAGGAAACAGAAGTAGAGAGTGAGGAAGTAACTTGTTATCATAGTGGAAGGCAAGAGGGCAAGGGGCGAGAGAGGGCTGAACTTGTCTTTTTAGGAAGAATTCATTCTCTAGGTAATGCCAAGGCATTAATCTGTTTATGAGAGTGGTATTCCTATGACCCAAAACTACTTGGTAGTTATCAGGTCCACACTTCCCATTAGGTTCCACCTCTGCATTGGGGATCACTCAAGTCTACTGAGTGATCCTAACCTAGTTGCCAAATACATGTTCAGGAAAAAAAGTACTGTGACTTCTGGCAGCTGCTATCTGGCAGAACCTATAGAGAACTAACTGAATGGGAATCATGTGAAGGATATTCTCCAACAATCACCTCTTGCAAATTTCAAGCAGTCTAAAAATGCTTTGGAACCACAGGCTGACTAGAAGGTCCAGTGCTCCATTAATAGGGCTGCTCAAACCAAATGGACAGGACAGTTCTAATCCATCCGCAGGACCAAAAGAGACCTGATAAGGTAGAGATATGCTGAGTGCCAGTGCTGCAACCCGATTGCTGGGTGACTTGGGAACACTGGGTATTGCCTCTAAGTTCCTTGTCTGCAAAATAAAGATACTAATAACTACTTGATCAGGTTCCCAGGAAGCATAAAGAGGGTAGAGGATATAAAATGCTATTCCTTCCCCACAGTAAGTAAATACTTGCTCTCCATTTGACCGTGGACAGGGACCAAAATTAAGCCCTACCTGGCATTTTTCCTTCCTCACACCACTTGTGAACACATACCTGGAGGCAGGACTCTTTTACCTTATTTTTTCACATTAGAGATAGTTTTATTTGACCATTTTATGGGCTTAAAGTGTTAAGAAAATTAGTAAAATCATGTCAGCAAAGGAACAGATATATTGTCACAAAGGAACAGAAATATATTCTTATGATTACTGTTTACAATTGTTGGTTGATAATTTAGCAAAGAAAGTTCCCTGGCTTTTACAATTTGACTCTGTTCTAACTAAATTGTGGCACTGACTAAATATCTCCAAGGCTCTAAGCCTGGCTCTCCACAACCCCTAAGGATGCACATTCTTCAGATGCCTTAATGGCCTCATTCCCCTTGTGCTACCCTGTTCTCGTCTGTCCCTCTCTAGAACCTAACTCAGCTTTTAGAAGCCTGTCTCTTCCCTATGGTGTAGTCATCTCTTTCCAGTGACACCACAGGCTGACTGTGGACCTGTTAGGATTTATTCCATGCTTAAACGACACGAGAATAGTTGGACATAGTTCTAACTTCTTCAATAAAAGACGAACTTCCGGAAGGTAAGGTGTTTTGTTCATGATTATATCTGCCATAGCACACAATGCCTTGTGCATAGCCATGAGAGCTAACATTTACTGGAAGCTGCTGATGCCAGGCATTATTCTATAATAAATGCCTTACACAACCACATGTACCTATAGAACATGTACAATTAATTTTGATAACAACCTATGGAATGGGTACAATTAATTATTCTCCCCACCTCACAGAAGAAACTGAGGCACAAAGAGGTTAAGCTGTCCAAGGTTATACCACTACAAAGTGAGAGAACGTGGGTTCAAGCCCAAGCAGTCTGGGTGCAGAACCCACAATCTTAACCACTGTGCTACGTACAGTCAACATTCAATCAGTTACATTAGCTGATTTATGTAAGAGCTTTAAAAACCCATGAAAGGCTATATGTCACAATAAAACAACAAATCCAAGCAAAGCAGGTCTCTGTTATCTCTAAAGGGAAGGCAATAGTGCTTGAAGGTTAAGATGAGAATCTGACAAGAGTCTGAATACCAGCTGTAATACTTCCTAACTTTCAGAAGTTAATCTTTCCCAGCATTAACGTGTAAAGATGCAAGATTAACTACCTGTTCAGAATTGAGATAACTCATATAGAACACCAAGAAAGAACATGCTTGCTAGAGTATGTGGTCAATAAATGCTGCCTCTAGAACAAATTGAAAAGCCAAGAAAACTTTCTTTGCTAAATCATCAACCAACAATTATAAACAGTATTAAAAAGTAGTCATAATAACATATTTCTGTCCCATTAAACAATATATTGACATGACTTACTAATTTTCTTAACACCTCAAGCCTGTAAAACTGTCAAATAACATTAATTATGTCTGATATAAGACAAAAATAAGTCCTGCCTGGGGGCATAAAACTGCAGCAGCTGCTGAAAAGCCTTCAACTCATTAAAGCAAATGCAAAGGAAATATAAAAAGTAAATGTTAGCAGCAGGAAAATTCCAGAGACTTGCACGGACAAGCACAAGAGTATCTAAATGTGTGCGGGATCTGGAAAGTATGCCATAGGATGTTTAATGTGTCAATGACAACCCTGACACAGGGCTGCTGAAGAATCAACAGCTGTGTAGGTCCAAAGATCACAATTAAGGTGTAGGTCCTCCTCACCACAGGAGGATGGTTTCAGCTCAAGTTCATGGTTTCACCCTAGGCGGTGATGAGAAGATCCAGGGAAGACGTTCAGGCTCTGGCCCTGAGTTAAGGATAGGAGGGGATTCTCTTCCTGGCCTGTAACGCCGAACAACTCTAAAGTCCCTTCTTACTTTCGAGTGGGGCCATGGAAGGAAGGGCAGGGAGACACTCTGTTCAGAATGAGACTAGACCTACATTTTAACAATTTTTTGTGGGGGAGAGGTAAGAGACCAGAGAGGTGACACCTATGCATTGATGAGATCCAAGACTCGGTGGCTCTCAGCAGCCAATGGCCCGCAAAGGACAACTTGCCGACGCAAGTCTTAGACTCCATGCAAGGTGCCTGCTTCTCCAAACCTTCTAGACAAAGCCCTCAGGTCCCTTCCTGCAAGCTCCTGTCCCCAGTCCTTCCTAAAAAAGCGGAGGCCAGCTGCACCGGAGGCTTGGAGGGAGGGTCCGGGTCATGGTCGCCCCCCCAGGTAAAGGGTCTGAGGATCCAGGCCCGCTGGAGGGATGGAGGTGCGGGCCCAGGACGTGGAGTGGATCTCAGGCCGACGCCCCCGCCGGCGGCCAAATTCGCCCCGGGTCTCTATGATGCCCGCACTCACCAGACAGCGGCCGCGCAGCAGCTGAACCGCCAATCCCGCCATAGCTGCTGCAGGCCGGGAAGCTACTCTCGCCTCCGCACCCGCGCGCAGCACTACAGAGCCTGGGGGCGGGCAGAGCCACGCCCCGCCCCGCACACACCCTCCAGAGACTCCACCCCCTCCGTTGCCTTCGCCTTACGTCCTGCTCACGCGAGACTTGGGAGGCATGGGGGCGGGGAGGGACCGAGAGACACAACAAACATGGCGGCGGCCGCGGCTGCGACAGTGACTAAGACTGTGGCGGCGGCGACGGCAACGGCGTTGAATAAGACGGTGGGGTTTACTACGTGTGGTTGTCAGGAGGTAAGTAACAGGCTGCCGAGTCGGAGTGCGGCGACGCGGCTGAGAAGGCGGATAGGGAGCGGCTGGAGGCGACAGCCCGGTTTGCGGCGGGCCGGCGGACCCCGCCCGAGACTCAGTTCCTGCAGAGGGACGGGCGTGGTGGGCCGGGCGGCAGGGTGACGACCCAGGACCTTCCTGGCCGGAGTGCGGAGGGGTGCGCTTCCTGTGGTGGTGACAACCGCGAGGGAGCCGCGCCAGCGCTGTCGGCTTCGTGGGACGGGCTCAGAGACTCCAGGGTGAGGGGACCGGTGCACCCGGCTCTGACAGGTGGTTGTGCGGGGTCGCCCCGAGGTTTGCGTCTTCACGAGGTCCCAGGGACTGGGGATAAGCCCAGGCGCGGATCCTCCAGATGTTCCACATCCGGGCGAGGATGTCGCTCCGAATCTCAGTGAAGATGCTACCCCGACCCCAGGCTGCTCCACGGGAGAAGGACTTTTAAAACCTTCGTCTATTATCTAGTAGATCCTGCTGGATCTGTATCTACTGCGCGTGCACTTTGATTTTGAGAACATGTGAGATTTGGGGAGGACACTGCAGCAAAGTTCATAGGATTTAGGTCTCCCGGTAAATTGGAGTATCAGTAGACAAGCCAAGCATCGTCCACAACTGGATCCAAGCTAAAGGGATTTTCTAACATTAACCTCGTGGCCTATTTAATGTCCCCTTAATGTGTTGGTCAGGAACAGAAACAGGTATGACAAGTGGGAAAAGAAATAAAGGCATCTTTAATTGTGAGATCTCAGGAAACTCAGTTTTGAAGAAAAACTTTAAAACAACTTTTTAAATGTTTGCACTAACAATTTTTAAGATTCTCTTATAGTTTGATATATGTCGTGTCTTCAGCACCACCAAAGATCAATGCATTGGTGGGAGTTCATTACAGTGAATTGAGATGTTTGGTGTTCTTTTTCTGTAGCCTTCAGAATGGTTCCCAGAAAACCACAGCTGTTTTTGTTGCCATAAAGGGATAATAAAGATGAGATTAAGATGTGCTGAACGGTTGTGTTTGGTGGGATTTTTGAAAACTCTTTCCATACATAGGGCTGATGCATTGTTTTTTATGCAACTCTAGCTGTTCAGCAGTCCTAAGCTTAACCCTTTCAGAAGTGCACTGTGACCTAATGAAATTAATAACTTAAATTTAGTAAGATGTTAAATTTTTGCCAAAAAATGAAATCTTAAGAAGTCCAGGCTCCGTGCCCGTAGCACAGTGGTCATGGCGCCAGCCACAGGCACCAGAGGGTGGCGGGTTTGATCCCAGTTTGGGCCAGCTAAACAACTGCAACAAAAAAATAGCAGGGTTTTGTGTGGGCGCTTGTATGGCCAGGTACTTGGAAGGCTGAGGTAAGAGAATCACCTAAGCCCAAGAGTTTGAGGTTAGTGTGAGCTGTCATGCCATGGCACTGTACGGAGAGCAACATAGTGAGACTCTGTCTCCAAAAAAAAAAAAAAAAAGTCCACTGGTGAAGTAAAAGTTAGTCACACCTTTGGTGCCTTTGCTGAAGTAAAAAACTATTGCTTTGTTCTTTGCTTATGTCAGCTTGGTTTTCTTTTCAGCTAATGGTTAATTAGACTGGCACAAGGCTCTGTGCCTATAGCTCAGTTAGGTTAGGGTGCTGGCCACATACACTGGGGCTGGTGGGTTTGAACCTGGCCCTGGCCTCCTAAACAACAATGACAACTACAAAAAAAAGAAAAAAATAGCTGGGCGTTGGGGCAGGCGTCTGTAGTCTCGGCTACTGGGGAGGCTGAGGCAAGAGAATTGCCTAAGCCCAAGAGTTTGAGTTGCTGTGAGCTATGATGCCTCATACTGAGGGCACTCTACTGAGGGCAACATAGTGACACTTTGTCTCAAAAAAAAAGACTGGCACAAGTTACTAGTTTATTACACCTGTAGATGCTAATTAAGTGTTTATCTTAAAAGTTTTTATTTGTGTTGTGTTTTTCTTTGCAGATCTCTGTATGGCTTTTCAATTTTAGTTGAAATTGCCTCCATGGCCTTTTGGAGTCTCTTGGTGTGTCTCCAGAGTAAATTTCAATTACTCTACATTTCATCAATGTTGGAGTGGCAGGAAAAAGGAGGAACTGATTTGAGGTGAAAAGGTTAGATTGTACAACTTCTCTTTTGTATTTTTTCCAACATGGTTTTATTTGTGTTATAATTTTATATTATGTTTTCTGATTTGTTAAAGCCTTCTAATGTCCCTTTTTGCCTTCAAAGAGTTTTTTTGACAGTTCTGAAATTAGGAATTGTATTCTTTTTGAAGACCCATGTCACTCTGTACAATGCAAGCCTCCTTTGTGAGCCTTCTCTATTAATATATGTTCTACAGCAGAGTATATCTTTCAATGACCATAATTATTAGGCAATAGAAGTAAACACATCATTTGAACTCTAATCACTGTATGTGTGTAGACCTGCCTAACCCCCAAATTAAATTATGTAAGTTAGTTGTTAAGTGCTGTATTCTTCCCTAATTAGTAGTCCTTAAAATCTTCTCAGATAATACTAGGTGAATGAAATATATCCTATCGTTCCCTAATTGTGTTCTCAAAATTCTCCCATATTTTAGAAAAAAGAGAATTTGGAGAAGGTAGGTTAAAGAACTTCTTTCTTGCATAGGTTAAAGAGCCTTTCCTCTCAAGAACTTCTTTCTTGCATTACTTCTGTTTCATAGTTGTGGTTGGCTTCTAATTTTCATCTTAATGCCTCTGTTTTAAATTACTAGCTCTTGGTTAAGAGGTTCTTGGTATGCATTCCTTTTATACATATACAGAGTGTGTTTGTGTACTCTTATATTGATCGGCAACTTCCCATTTATAATACGAGACAAAAGAAGGAAGATCAGAAGATTTCATGCAAAATAAATCCTTTATCAGAAACAAAAGAAGTTTGGAGAATAGCTTAAATTACCTGCTTGGAGCTAAAGAGGTTTTCGTGTTCTTTGGGGATGTCAAATCTTTATTTTTGGATACCTTTTTTTTTCTCTACTGCCTTGGAAAATCTTGGTTGTTTTGTAAAAGCATTATCTTTGAGTTTAGAATGGATAATTTTGGGGGTAACTATTGGCATAAAAATATTTTAGGTCTACTCTAGCCAATTTCTATATAGACATACACCAAGACCCCATGGAATTCTATACTGAACTCAGCTTACCTTAATCAGGTAGTCACAGGAGGTACTCAGGAATTTTGCGATATCATAATGATAATCATAAGGTTTGAGAATGTTCTTCTCTTTGGTTATTATGCTTAGAGATCTGTCTTAGTTCAGGCTGCTATAACAGGTTATTATAGGTTGTGGTTTAAACATTTATCTCATACAGTTTTGGAGGCTTGAAAGTCTTAAGGTCAAGTTGCCAGCAAATCAGGTATCTGGTGAGGGCCTACTTTCTGGTTGTATTTTCACATGGCAGGCAAGTTCTTTTCTTACAAGGGCAATAAGCCCATTCAGAGGGTTCCACCTCATAGCCTAATTACCTCCAAATACCATCCCATTTGGGGTCAGAATTTCAACACACGAATTTAGGGGGGCACAAACATTCAAAGCATGGCAGTATCAGCTAGGAGAAAGTTCTGGGGTGGAATAATCTATAATGGTATTAGAGAAGGATTAAATAAAGTTCTTCAGATGACAGGATTTTATACATTAAAATTTTGTGTAAAGTAACTTTGGGCTAATAAGCCCTAAGATGTTGAGTTTGTGGCCAGTAGGGAAGATACTATTAAAGAAAATTATAGTTTGCTGATTTCCTGAAGTATATATTTGTTACATTTGCAGAGGTTTTTAATCAGTGCTTTAGAGACATCTCCAGATAGCAGTTAATTTATAGAGTTCTTAGATTAAACTATTAGCCCTGAGACTGATGTGATTATTATTTTAAATACAGGAAAATGGCTTGGATAGAATCCTTTATATTTTTTTTATGACAGGAAGTCTTTTATATTTTCAGAATTATTTTTCCATTTATTGTGCTTAGAAATATTTATTAGAGGTGGAGAAAGCTAGGTTTTGAGTCAAAGACTCCACTTAGCTTTAGGCACCTTTCATGTGGGTCTGTTTCACCAACTAAAAGTCTGTAATGATCGGCCTGTTATCCTACTTGCATATGGATATATGTGACATAGGTGACATAGGTCAAGTGGGCATAGAAATGCTTAGGGATGGAAATGACTCTTTTAAATCACAATAGGATCTTTAAAGTTCTATACCATATTAATATATTTAAAATTGTAATTTAAGAATCATTTTCCTTCACCTTTAAAATGTTATGTTCTCTTATTTCATTGGTGTCCTTTTTTTTTTTTTTTTTTTTTTTAAAGTCCGTAATGCATGATGATTGAAAAGCAGCATACAATTTATGGCAGGGAACACAGTGAAATTTATAATGTGACAATGTGATAATAGCCAAGACTGTCAAAATATGCCAGCCATCCTCTGTAATTAGGCTCATTTGTGTTCTTAAACTTGAGATTTTGAGATTCCTGTATAAAAATATCATTTTCTTCTGCTTGCTTACTGGCAGTCTTGTGTGTTTTTACTGGATTGTCACATGTACTGTAGCAGTGTTATGCTTTTTAATCAAGATTTGGTAACGTTTATCTTGCTTATTGAAGCCTATAAAAGTATATTCAGACATTTTCTACTGGAAATGTTAACCAGTTTTCATATTTCATCATTTAAAAAATAATTTCCCAGATCTTTTCTTATTCTTGATGATCTTTTTCATTGGAGCTGGCTAGCTTACATTTTCCAATCGAAGGACAAAATTTAAAGGACCAATAATTAGTGGAATCAATGATAGCTACAAAACATAGTAATGTAACAAATAGGAAACAGAGAACCAGTTTAAGTAAACACAGTAAGATGGGGGAAAAATAATTCAAACAAACTTGTTCAAAAGCCAGCAATCGTGGTGGGGCATTGTGGCTCCTGACTGTAATCCTAGTACTTTGGGAGGCTGTGGTGGGAAGATTGCTTAAGGCCAAGAGTTTAAGACCTGCCTGAGCAACATGGTGAGGCCCCCCATCTACATAAAAAATGTAGCTGCCTGTGATGGTGCATACCTGTAGTTCTGGTGACTCATCTGGCTAAAGCAAGAGGATTGCTCCGGCCCAGGAGTTCAAGATTGACATGAGCTATGACCGTGCCATTACACTCCAGCCTGGCAGCAGAGCAAGACTCTTGTCTTTTGGGGAAAACAACAACAACGATAACCTACAAGACTAGAAAGTTGAGCCAGCCTACAATAAATGATTTAAACAGGTGGCCTAAAAGCAAAATAAGAAGATAAGTTTGTGAGATTATAAACTGATTTGGGAAATTGCAAATTGGGATATATGAATTACCACGTTTGTTCCACTGCAACTAAGGGGCAAAAAGATACTCAGTATATTCTCCAACCAATTCGATTAACTTATAGACATGGGGGGAAAGAAAGAAAAGCTTCTGTTTATATCTTTTGCTTAGGTTTTTATGGGACTGTGTGATTTTTTTTTTTTCCTTGCTGATTTGCTTGAGTTCTTTGTAAATTCTGGTATTGGCCCATTATTGGATATATAACATGCAGATATTTTCTCCCTTTCTGTAGGTTGTTTGTTCGTTCTATTGATTGTTTCCTTGGCTGTGCTCAAACTTCCAAATATAATCAATTTATTTTTATTTTTTATTTTTTGCAGTTTTTGGCTGGGGCCAGGTTTGACTCCACTGCCACCGGTATATGGGGCTGGCGCCCTACACCTTGAGCCACAGGTGCCACCCTATCAATTTTTTTTTAAATGATGTCATAACTGTGTACATTGATGCATTTATGGGGTTCAGCATACTGATTTGATATACAATGTGAAATGCTTACATTGAACTAAGTAACACATCCATCACAATTATACTCTTTTCTTAATAGTTTTGAAATGTACCATTGCATCATGCACATGAGGCCAGGTTCCCCCAAATACCCTCCCTCCTCACCCTCTCTTCTCGTCTACTTTCTGGACTATACTTAAGTTTTAACAATCATATGAATTTGTAGGTGATTATATATTGATTTCATAGTAGTATTGAGTACACTGGATACTTTTTCCCCATTCTTGAGATACTTTACTAAGAAGAATATGTTCCAGTTCAATCCAGGTAAACATAAAAGATGTAAAGTCTCCTTTTTTTTTTTGAGACAGAGCCTCAAGTTGTCACCCTGGATAGAATTCCGTGGCATCACAGCTCACAGCAACATCCAATTCCTGGGCTCAAGCGAGTCTCCTGCCTCCTCCTCCCAAGTAGCTGGGACTACAGGCACCCGCCACAACGCCTGGCCATTTTTGGTTGCAGCTGTCATTGTTGTTTGGCGGGCCTGGGCTGGATTCGAACCCACCAGCTCAGGTATACATGGCTGGCACCTTAGCCCGTTGAGCCACAGGCGCTGAGCCAAGTCTCCATCTTTTTATGGTTGCATAGCATTCCATGGTGTATACATACTACAATTTGTTAATCCATTCATGGGTCTGTGGAAACTTGGGATGTTTCCATGTCTTGGCAATTATGAATTGGGCTGCAATAAACATTCTGGTGCAGATGTCTTTGTTGTAAAATAGTTTTTGATCATCTGGGTATGTACCTAGTAGAGGAATTACAGGGTCAAACAGTAGGCTTACTTTTAGTTCCTTGAGTATTCTCCAAACTTCTTCCCAAAAAGGTCATATTAGCTTACATTCCCACCAGCAGTGTAGAAGTGTTCCCTTCTCTCCACATCCATGCCAACATCTATAGTTTTGGAATTTTGTGATGAGGGTTAATCTTACTGGAGTTAGATGATATCTCAAAATGGTTTTGATTGGCATTTCTCTGATGATTAAGGATGATAAGTACTTTTTCATGTGTTTGTAGGCCATGCGCCTGTCTTCTCTCACCAGAGAAGTTTCTGTTCAAGTCTCTTGCCCCCATAGAAATGGGGTTATTTGGGGCAGCGCCTGTGGCTCAAGGAGTAGGGTGCTGGCCCCATATACTGGGAGTGGCAGGTTCAAGCCCGGCCCGGCCAAAACTGTAAAAAAAAATAAAAAAAAGAAATGGGGTTATTTGGTTTTTTTCTTATTGATTACTTTGAGTTCTCTGTGGATTCTAGTTATCAGTCCTTTGTTGGAAGTTTAACCCCCCCAAATCTTCTCTCATTCTGAAGGTTGTCTGTTTGCATTACTTACTGTGCTCTTGGCTGTGCAAAAGCTTTTTAGTTTGATCAGATCCCAGTAATGTATTTTTGGTGTTGCTTCAGTTGCCAATATTTTTAATTTTCATAAAATATTCTCCCAGGCCGATTTCTTTAAGTGTTTTCCCCGCACTTCTAGTATTTTTATAGTTACATGTCTTTTAAGTTTAAATCTTTTATCCAGTGAGAGAGTCAATTTTTGTTCATGGTGAAAGGTGGGAGTCCAGTTTTAGTCTTCTGCAGGTTGCCAGCTGGTTCATCCAGCACCATTTGTTAAATAAGGAGTCTTTCCCCTACTGAGTATTTTTGATAGGCTTGTCAAAGATCGAATGACGGTAAGTAGCTGGGTTCATCTCTTGGTTCTCTATTCTGTTCCATAAATCTACCTCTCTGTTTTTGTGCCAGTACCATGCTGTTTTGACCACTATAGATTTATAGTATAGTCTGATGTCTGGTAACGTGATACCTCCTGATTTGTTTTTATTTCTGAGTAATGTATTTGCTATTCGAGGTTTTTTTCTGATTCCATATAAAGTGAAGCACTATTTTTTCAAGCTCTTTAAAGTGTGACAATGGTGCTTTAACAGGGACTGCATTAAATCTGTAGATTGCTTTGGATAGTATGGACATTTTAACAATGTTGGTTGTTCCCAGCCATGAACATGGTATGTTTTTTCCATTTGTTAACATCTTCAGCTATTTCTTCTCTCAGAATTTAATAGTTCTCCTTATAGAGATCTTTCACATCCTTTGTTAGATAAATTCCCAGATATTTCATCATCTTTGGCACTACTGTAAAAAGAATAGAATCTTTGACTATATTTTCAGCTTGACTGTTGCTGGCATATATAAAAGCTACTGACTTGTAAGTATTGATTTTGTATCCTGAGACGCTGCTGTATTCCTTGATCACTTCTAAGAGTTTTGAAGTTGAGTCACTGGGATTTCCCAGGTATAGGATTATATCATCAGCGGAGAATGAGAGTTTGATCTCCTCTGATCCTATTTGGATACCCTTGATCACCTTCTCTTGCCTGATTGCAATGGCTAAGAATTCCATTACTATGTTGAATAGCAATGCACACAGTGTGCATCCTTGCCTAGTTCCTGATCTGAGTGGAAATGTTTTGAATTTTACACCATTCAACATGATATTGGCTATGGGTTTGCTATAGATGACTTCTTTCAGTTTAAGAAATGTCCCTTTTGTGCCTATTTTCTTAAGTGTTCTGATCATGAAAGGATGCTGGATATCATCAAAAGCTTTTTCTGCATCAATTGAGAGAATCATATGGTCTTTGTTCTTTATTAATGTGATGTATTATATTTATAGATTTGTGTATGTTGAACCAACCCTGTAACCCTGGAATAAAACCAACTTGATCATGGTATATAATTTTTTTGATGTGCTGTTGAATTCTATTTGTTAAGATATTAGTTTTTTTTTAATGTATGTTATTACATAATAGACCATTTTCTAGAATATAAGAACTGTTGATAATCTGAAATACCACTTTTTTTTTTGCAGTTTTTGGCTGAGGCTGGGTTTGAACCCACCACCTCTGGTATATGGGGCCGGTGCCCTACTCCTTTGAGCCACAGGAGCTGCCCTTATTTGCTAAGATCTTATTGAATATTTTTGCATCGAATTCACTAATGACATTCGTCTATAATTTTCTTTCTTTGTTGTATCTTTTCCTGGTTTGGGGATCAGGGTGATATTTGCTTCATAGAATGTGTTGGTAAGTATTCCTTCTTTTTCTATGCTTTGGAAAAGGTTTTATAATATAGGTACTAGATCTTCTTGAAAGGTTTGAGAGCCTGCCGTGGGTCTCCTGCTTGGGGAAGGGTCTCCCATCCTCTAGTTCAGTGGTTCTCCATCTTCATAACGCCTTTAATACAGTTCCTGTGGGTCACGACCCACAGGTTGAGGATTGCTGCTCTAGTTGATAGACTTTGCACCTGTAATTTGTTTTCTTGAATGCTCTTCCGTAGAGTTACAGCTTGCCCAACTTCTTTCTTGGCTGAGCTCCCCACCTTTGGCTTCATAGAGTCTGATTCTGTCCAGTTTTTCTTCCTCTGGTCAGGAGCCTCTGCTGAGGGTTGCTACTAGTTGGCCACCTTCCCAGAATCCTCTACTACCAATTTAATCAATTTTTGTTGTTGCTGTGGTCTTCTTCATAAATTCTTTGCCTAGGCCAATATATAGAAGAGTTTTTCCAATATTTTCTTCTAGAATTCTTATAGCTTTATGCCTTAGGTTGTAGTCTGTTGTCCATTTTGAATTTATTTTTGTGAGTGGTGAGAGGGAAGGATCCTGTTTCAATCTTCTACATCCAATAGAAGATCTATCCAGTTTTCTCAATACCACTTATTGAACAGGGATTCTCTTCCACAGTGTATGTTGTTATCTGCTTTGTCAAAGATCAGATGGCAATATGAGGATGGCTTTATATCTGGGTTCTCTGTTCTGATCCATGGATTTATGTCTCCATTTTTGTGCCAGCACCATGCTGTTTTGGTTACTATAGCCTTGCAGTACTGAGCACATCTTTTAAGTCTGGGAAAGTGATGTCTCTCAGTCCTTTTTGTTTGAGGTTGTCTCTCAATCCTTTTTGTTTGAGGTTGATTTAGCTGTTTGGGCTCTTTTCTGGTTCCATTCAAAGTACAGAATTATTTTCTCTAGATCTGTAGAAATTGATGTTGGCATTGAATTTGTAAATCACTTTGGGTAGTATAAATATTTTATCACTTTCCAGTCTCATTTTTCTGCCACCCACATACTCCCCAGCTCTTAATTTATTTTGGGCAGGCCATTTTCCTACAAACACAACCGCATGGATATAAAACACAATCACCTGTTCACCTCAAAACACTTGGCCTGCTGGGAAACAATACAACCTGTGCTGTCTGTTGGCTAGAGACTGTACTACGTAAGGAAACCAATCAGACAGGGTCCGATAGCAGAGTGGGCTGAAAAACACAACAAAAAAACATGTTGGATGTCTTCCGACATTAGAGTGGAACAGGAAAATCATTATGTTACATAAGGTCCAACATAGGGGTTAGAAACAGTTAACAATGTTGATTCTGCTGATCCATGAATATGTTATGTTTTTTCGTGTGTTTACATCCTCTGTGATTTCCTTCCTCAGTGATTCCTAGTTCTCCTTGTAGAGGTCTTTCACCACCTTCTTAAATATATTCCTAAGTATTTTATTTTCTTTGTTGCTATTGTGGAAGGTATTGAGTCTTTGATTTGATTCTCAGCTTGACTCTTGGTGTAGAGAAATGCTACTGATTTGTGTACATTGATTTTGTAACCTGACACTTTGCTGAATTTATTTATCAATTCCAGGAGAATTTTGGCAGAATCTTTGGAGTTTTTTAGATAGAAGATGATATCATCAGCAAAGGGCAATAGTTTGATCTCTTCTTTTCCCATTTAGATACCCTTGATTTCCTTCTCTTACCTGATTGCTCAGGCTAGGACTTCTAGCACTGCATTGAATGACAGTAGGTGACAGTAGGAAACCTCATCTTCCTCTAGTTCTAAGTGGGAAAGCTTTCAATTTTTCCCTCTTCAGTATGATGTTGGCTGTAGGTTTGTCATATATGGCTTGAATAATTTTGAGGTATGTTCCATTTGTGTCTATTTTATTAAGAGTTCTTGTCATAAAAGGGTGATGCATTTTGTTGAATGCTTTTTTGTGTCTATGAAGATGATCATATGGTCTTTGTTTTTGCTTCCGCTTACATGGTAAATCACATTTATAGATTTGTTTATGTTCAGCCATCCCTGGGATGGAGCCCAATTGCTCATGGTGGATTATTTTTTTTGGCGTGCTGCTGAATTTGACTTGCTGGAATATTATTGGAAAGTTTTACATGTGTATTCATAAGAGATATTAGTATGTAGTTTTCTTCTTTTGTTTTGTCCTCCCCTGGCTTTAGTATCAGTGTGATACTAAAGCTTTGCAGAATGAGATGGGGAGGATTCTTTTGTGATGTTATGAAATAATTAATGCAGTTTGGATACCAACTCTTCTTTGTAGATTTGGTAAAATTTGGATTTGAAATCATCTGCTTTGGGAATTCTTTTATTGGAAGATTTTTTTATTGCTGTTTCACTGTCGTTACTTGCTATTGGTCTGGTCAGGAGCTCCTGATGGAGCTTGGGAGGTGTGTGTTTACAAGAATTTGTCCATTTCGTTAATGCTGTCAAGTTTATGTGCATAGAGATTTTTATAGAGATTATATTTTGGATTTCTGTGGTATCAGTTACAATATCTCCTTATCCATTTCCGATTAAGTTTATTAAGGTCCTTTTCTCTTTCTGGGTACTCTAGTGAAAGGTCTATTAATTTTGTTTATCCTTTCCAAAGAACCATCTTTTTGTTTCATTAATCTTTTATGTGATTTTTTTTTGTTATCTGTTTTATTTAATTAGGCTCTAACCTTAGCTATTTCTTTTCTTCTGCTAGGTTTGTGATTGGATTGCTCTTTTCTAATTCCTGGAGATGATTCATTAAATTGTTAGTTTGTGATCTTTCTGTCTTTTTTTTTTTTTGAGACAGAGTCTCACTATGTCACCCTTGTAGAGTGCTGGCCTCACAGCAACCTCAAACTCTTGGGCGTAAGCATAAGCGACTCTCTTGCCTCATCCTCCCAATAGCTGTCTTTGTAATGTAGGCATTTAAGGCTATGTTTCTTGATTTTGCCGAATCCCACAGATTTTGATAATTTGTGTGTCCCTTTTGTCTTTTACTTCAAGGAAATAATTTGATTTCCATCTTAATTTCCTCCTTAACCCAGTAATCATTGAGCAGTATGTTGTTCAATTACCATGACTTTGTGTAGAGTTTTCTCTTGAAATTGATTTCTAATTTTATTCCACTGTGGTCTGAGAAAATACAGAGGATGTTCCATGTGCTGATGAGAAGAACTATATGTATTCAGTATTTTGAGGATGGATGTTCTGTAAATGTCTGTTAGGCCCATTTGGTCCAGAGCCCCATTTAAGCCCAGTGTTAATTTTCTGCTTGGGGGATCCCTCAGTGGGGTTTTGACATCCAGGCTAGTACAGTGCTACTGTTTATCACTTGTTTATATCTAGTAGGGTTTTCTTTATGAATCTCGGCACATCATTGTTAAACCCATAAATATTTAGGATTGTTATGTCTTGTTGAATTGCTTCCTTTATGATTACGTATATAATGACCATCTTCGTGGTCTGTGTTATCTGATAAGAGAATGGCCACCCCAACTTTCTTTTTTTAGACAGTCTCAACTGTGTTGCCCTTGGTAGAGGGCTGTGTCATCACAGCTCACAGCAACTTCAAACTCTTGGGCTTAAGTGATTCTCTTGCCTCAGCCTCCCAAGTAGCTTGGACTACAGGTGCCCACAACACTCAGCTATTTTTTGGTTGTAGTTGTCATTGTTGTTCAGCAGGCCTGGGCTGGTTTTGAACCAGCCAGCTCTGGTGTATGTGGCTGGAGCCCTAGCCGCTGAACCATAGGCATCAAGCCACCTTTCTTTTGGTTTGCACTTGCATGGAATATTGTTTTCACAATATTCCCTTAACATTGAGTCTGAATGAGTCCTTGTGGGTTAGATATTTTTCTTGGAATCTTCAGATACTTAATTTGTATTTTTTTATCCACTCAGCCAGACTGTGTCTCTTGAATGGGGACTTGAAGCCATTCACATTTATTGAAAGAATTGATAAGTGGATGGACTTCTGTTTATCCTGCTGAGTAGAACCTTACTGCTTTACTTCTTGAGACATTATGGTACCTGTATCTGTGCTCTGAGCTTTAGCTTTTGGGTGATTTTACACTATGCTTATCTGTATATAATGCTTATCTGAGTACTTCCTGCAGGGCAGGTCTGATCTTGACAAATTCCATTAGTGTTTGCTTGTCTGAGAAAGTCTTTATTTCTTTCTCACATAAGAAACTTAGTTTTGCATGATACAAGATTCTAGGTTGACCATTATTCTGTTTGAGAAGATTAAAAATCTCTTCTGACTTGTAAAGTCTCAGTTGAGAAGTTTGCAGTTAGTCTGATGGGTTTTCTTTTGTTAACTAATATTTTTGTCTTACAGCTCATAGGAGTTCCTTCTTTGTGTTAAGGCTGGCCAGTTTGATGACTGTGTGTTATGGTGATTCTCTCGTGTTGAATCTCCCAGGAGTCCTTTGAGCTTTTTGTACCTGGATATCTAAATTTCTTGCAAGACCAGAGAATTTTTCCTTCATTATTCCCTCAGATAGGTTTTCCAACACTTGTATATATTTTTCACTCTCAAGAATGCCTGTGATTCTTATTTTATGCTTTGGAGGCTTTGTTCCTCTTATTGCTCTGTTCTTTGTCTTTGACTGGCATGTTTAATTCAAAGATGTTGTCTTCAGGTTCTGAGATTCTTCTGCTTGATACAGCTTGTATTACTGTTTTTTGAATTTCTTTGAATGAATTTATTCCCAGAAAGTTCTGTTTGATTTTTTAAAATAATCTGTTTTCTTCAGTGAATTTTTCATCATTTGTTGTTTTTATGGTTTCTTTGTGTTGGGTTTCAATTTTCTCTTATATTTTGTTATGCTTCCTTATACTGTATTTTGCTATGTATAATGTATCCTTTTTTTGCCCACATTTTTAAAGGAGAAATAAGGATGTGCATTACATAAGTTGTATGGCTAGGGCGCCACAGAGGCCAGTGGGCCTCCAAGGCTACCACACCCCCCCTTCTGGGTCCACCTGGGCCATGAGGGCGCAAGTGGTTCCAGTCTGGGAGGATCCAGGATCCAGTGGGTGTGGACTAGAGCGGCCTCCAAGTGCCACAATCAGGGAGGGGGAGGTAGCAGGGCTTGTGTGGTGGGCCTTGAATGTGCAGGGCAAGGCTGTGGAGGCCTGGCTGTGTAGAGGGGACTGGGACCCCCATGCAGGCTCCAGGCATCTGCCTGCCTGCTTGCAGGCTGAGCAGCCTCAGAAGCTCTCAACCCACTGCCATGGCCCCTGACAGTGGTGGCGAGGTAAGGGATACTAGGAACAAGGGAAGGGATAGCCTCTACAGAGCGGGCGGCTGTGAGAGGACTGTGCATGGGCTGTGCACATTTACCAGAGGAGCTTTAGTCTGTTTTTGTAAAAGTTTACTGAAACACAGCCACACCCATTTGCTTACATATTGTCTATGGCTGCTTGTGTTTATAGGGACAGAGCTGACTAATTGCAGCAGAAATGGGATGGCCTAAAAGGCCTAAAATATTATCTGGCCCTTCACTAAATTTTCCCACCCACTGTTCTAGACCACATATTTTGAGATGACTCCTGAATGTGAACACTGTGATCTAATTAAGACCCTCTGCTGACCACACACGGCTGTTTCAACTTTAATTACTTAAATAAAATAAAATACTCAGGTTATTTGTATTGGGCATATGGCCTGTTGCAGCTGTACTAGACATGTCCTTCATCAGCTCTCTCAGGTAGCCCTGATCGAGCCACTGTTTCTTTCTTTACTCTCTCCCGCATTGAAAATCTGTGCTGTGCCCATTTCTTTTATCTGAACTTCTTTTCTTTTTTTTTTCTGTCTTTGTAGTTTCTTTTTATTCTCTATGATTAAGTTTGAATCTCAGTTTAAATTAAATATACTGATCCCCCCCCCCATTTTGTCTATGTCTTCTCTAGTTCAACAAAAAGATTATATAGTATTTACAGGCAGACACTATGTTTTCTGTTCTTTTATAGCATCTTACATAAAATGTTTTTGTCTCTATTGTAATATTTACTATGTTTTGGATCTCCCCAATAGTGTAAAATTGTTTCAGTTTTTTTTCCTCTAGGTATAACAAACTGTAAACTTTAAAAAAGCAAAGATGGGTGAAAAGAAACCAGAGCCTTTGGACTTCGTGAAAGATTTTCAGGAATACCTGACTCAGCAGACCCATCATGTGAACATGATTTCTGGATCAGTTAGTGGGGACAAAGAAGCAGAGGCTCTTCAGGGAGGTAGACTCATTTTAATACTATTAAATAATCCAGTTTTTATAAATATATTAATGCTTATGTGTAGTTACCCTTATTATGAAAACACTGCTGACTAGGATGAATCATTCTGTTTTTTTCTTAGAAAGTTAATGGGGCATTATTTTTCTTCTTTAAAGGTAATCAGACTTCTGCTAAGAGATAGTGCTTAATGTGGTCTAGACAAGCACTGTGGTCTTATTGGAAAGTAATAGACTCTTAAATACCCTTCCTGTCCTACAGGTTCTATTAGCTAACAATAGGCATGTGAAACTTAAAGGGGATCAAAACATTAGCTTCTTAATGGAGACAGTTTGGCCATCAGGAAATCTGGATTAGACATGAGACCAAAGTAGGGGTTGCGGTTTCTTCCCTGTTAAAATGAAGACAAAGCTAACCATATTTGCCCATCTAAGAAAACAAACTAGGGCTGGATGCCATGGCTCACACCTGTAATCCTAGTACTCTGGCAGGCCAGGATAGGTGGATTGCTGGAGGTTAGGAGTTTGAGACGGCCTAAGCAAGAGCAAGACCCTATCTCTTAAAAACTAGCCAGACCTTGTGGTGAGTGCCTGTAGTCCCAGCTACTCAGGGGTTGGAGGTTGCTGTGAGGTATGATACCATGGCACTCTTCCCAGGGCGACAGACTAAGACTCTGTCTTAAAGGGGAAAAAAAAGCAAAAACAAGAAGACAACTAGAATAGAGAAAGCAGTGACCTACTTGAGCCTGCTGGAGGTATACTTTGTCTAGTTTACTTGCAACATAAAAACTGGATTTATTCCTTGCCTAGCTGAGGGGTTAGCAAAGTATAGCCTGTGGGCCCCGTCTACTTCTGCTGTGTTTATATGACCTGTAAGCTAAGGATGATTTTTACATTTAAAAAATGGTTTCAAAAAGAGAATTACGTCATGACACATGAAAGTTCTATGAAATTCAGACTTCAGTGTACAGACATGCCGACATGTTCATTTGTTTACTTTTCTTTTTTTTTTTAGATGTGGTCTTGCTTTGTTGCCCAGATTAGAGTGCAGTGGTATGATCATAGCTCACTGCAACTTGTAACCTCATACTCCTAGATTCAGACAATTGTCCTGTCTCATCTTCTGGGGTAGCTGGGATTACAGACACCTGTCACCATGCCCAACCAATTTTTCTGTTTTTTGTAGAGATGGAGTTTCCCTTTTTCTCAGGCTGGTCTTGCACTCCTGACCTTAAGTGATCCTTCCACTTAACCCTCCCAGGGTACTAGGATTACAGATGTGAGCCACCACACCCAGCCTACATATTTTCTATAGGTACTTTTGTGCTAAAAACAGTGACTGAGTTCAGTAGTTATGATAGAGACTGTATGACCCACAAAACCTGAACAGAAAAAGTTTGCTGACCCTGACCCAGTCTAGCTAGGGACTGGCAGCAGAAGGGACCAGGCATCCCTTAGGAGCTTGTTTGAAATGCAAAATACCAGACCCCACCTGAGACCTACTCATAATCTGTGTTTTAATAAGATCCCCAAGTAATTCATATAGGTATGAAAATCTGAGAGTCAGGGCTGGGAATGGTGGCTCATACCTGTACTCTTACCCCTCTGGGACATCAAGGCGGGTGGATTGCCTGAGCTCATGAGTTTGAGATCAATCTGAGCTAGAGCGAAACCTCATCTCTAAAAATAGCTGGGCATTGTGGTAGGCACCTATAGTCCCACCTACGTAGGAGGCCGAGGCAAGAGAATTACTTAAGTGCAACGGCACTCTACGGAGGGCGACATAGTGAGACTGTCTCAAAAAAATAAATAAAATAAAATTTGAGAGTCACTGGCTTGGGAAATCAGTGATAGAGAATGGAGAAACTCATCCTTCCAGTGCTATGGCCCCATTAGGTATCAGCCTTGTCCCACAGCAAAATCACTTCTCTTCTCCTGGTGGAGGAGGGGCAGGAGAGCGAGGAGCAGAGGCCTTGAGTTACACATGCCGGCACTGCTACTCCCTGGGTGGAGAGTAAGAACTTTTCCCATGAAGTTGTAGGAATAAAAATTTCTCTCCTAATGCAGCACACAGATTCCCAGACTAGATTTAAGAGAGCAGGGTTGTAATCCCTGCCATATTTGCTGCTTTTCCTGATTATGAATAACACCTGTCCCTTCAGGTTTTTTTATACAAAGTAGTAGTTAGATTAGACTAAAGAGAGCCAAACAAGCATCTTTTAGTTCTGAAATTCTTACAGTCCTAACATTCAGAAATATCAGAGAGGATACTTTTCTTTATGTGGCCTAATTAGAATTCTAAGATCCGAAGTGCAATCCAGACTCTAGAACAGGGGTCCTCAAACTATGGCCCATGGGCCACATGCATTGGTGTGAATTGTATTTGTTCCCGTTTTGTTTTTTACTTCAAAATAAGATATGTGCAGTGTGCATAGGAATTTGTTCATAGTTTTTTTTTTTAAACTATAGTCTAGCCCTCCAATGGTCTGAGGGACAGTGAATTGGCCCCCTGTTTAAAAAGTTTGAGGACGCCTGCTGTAGAACATATATCTACACTGAGTGGGATGGTGGAAAACTTATTAATTGCTTTAAAAGTAAATAGAGTTAGGGTTTGGGTGATGATTATGACCACAAGTTGTATCTGTAGGAAGAGCTAGGGTGTTAGACACCTGTGTTTAACTGGGCCGTCACTCTTCAGTGAATTGTTTTACTCCCTTGTCTCTTCACCTGTTCTATTCAAAAGCATACTGAAGACTGATACAATTTATGTGTAAATAACTGGAGATCCCTCTGTAAAACTTTCTAAGAATATAATACAGAACATACTACTGCTTGTGTATAAAATTAGCCTCAGTTCAGAAAGTCTGTTACAAAATGAATTTAACTTTTGTGGGAAGTGAACTGTCAATTTATGAAAGATTTTCAACCACTTAAGACTAAAGTGCTAAATTGAGTTGATTCTGAGATGCATAATTTCTTTTGCTGTACCTTGTTTATAGCTGGAACAGATGGTGATCAAAATGGACTGGATCACCCATCTGTTGAAGTTTCCTTGGATGAAAACTCAGGAATGTTAGTAGACGGGTTTGAAAGGACATTTGATGGGAAGCTCAAGTGTCGATACTGCAACTATGCCAGCAAAGGAACAGCCCGGCTTATTGAACATATTAGAATCCACACAGGTAATGGAAGAAGGCTGGAGAAGGCATTTCTTTGGGGGCAAGAGTTAGGGGCCAAGGGGGCCAAATGGATCTGTCATATAAATAGTTCTTATATTTCAACAATGAAGGCTGATGTAAGGTTTGAATAAATGGAGAAATTATTCCATTTTTACAAAGCAACATCATAACAGCATGCAAACAGGTAAGAACTGAAAGCCCTTGTGGAGCATCTCCTTCTTAGTCAAATAATTTGTCCATCTGTCTGTTCCTTTGGTTGCGGAGGTTAATGCTGAAAGCAGTATAGGTGTTAAAATGTCTTCATCCTGACTAGTACATTCCAGTTGCAAAAATGGGGTAAAATTTTCTATACAACTGCAGACTCTATGGCTAATCCCAGGTCTCCCCTTCACTATCCCTTCTTCTGAGATGCCTTACTACCAATTACATCCTGCCTCTGCCCAGACCTGTGTCTTCTATGGCTTCCTGTGCTCCTTCATTGTATCACTATGCTGACCCAAAAGCTGACTGAGGACAGGGGTTATAATGAGGTCATCTTTGTACCCCGACAGCCTCCTAGGGCATTTGGCACATACTTGTTAGATGAATGACTCCACATCTCATATATTTTAAATATTTTACATATTTGGGTAGTTGTCAGTTAACATGATTAACTAAAATTGTTCCTTTCGGCATCTGGAGAGTAGGAAGATGGAGAAGCTTTGGTAATTTTGAAGGAACACTTTGTATAATTTGTATTTGGACTAGGAAGCTCATTTTGAATTTGAGCTTTCTGTCTCATATAAGGACTTTTTACTTTGTATATATTTTTTCCCCTTGAGAAAAGAGTATGTATATGTATGTATATATGAATGTCTGTGTATAAATATGTACATGAATATATAACACACTTTTATGAGATATTTTTCATAAAATCATTACTAGAATATTATTATCAGTTGTGCTATTTCTTCTTTTCCCCAATGCCAGTTGAATACTTAACAATTTTTTATACTATATTGCTTAGTAGAATATAAATGCATATCTCAAATTCTTGCTGATGAGTTAAGCTTTACTCCAGTTTGTGTTTTTTTTTTCTTTAGAGCCTGAGTGTCACTTTGTCACCCTTGGTAGAGTGCCATGGTGTCACAGCTCACAGCAACCTCCAGCTCTTGGGCTTAGGCAATTGCCTTGCCTCAACCTCCTGAGTAGTTAGGACTACAGGCGCCCACCACAACACCCGGACAAACATGAAACTTTCCATACATGAGTTGCTCTTATAGTTTCTCCCATTTTTTCTTTTGAAACAGGTGAGAAACCTCATAGATGTCACCTTTGTCCATTTGCATCTGCTTATGAACGTCATCTGGAAGCCCATATGCGTTCTCATACTGGAGAAAAACCATACAAATGTGAATTATGTTCCTTCCGCTGCAGTGATCGAAGTAACCTGTCCCATCATCGAAGGCGCAAGCATAAAATGGTACCAATTAAAGGCACTAGGTCTTCCTTAAGCAGCAAGAAAATGTGGGGGGTTTTACAGAAGAAAACAAGCAATCTGGGCTATAGCAGAAGAGCATTAATCAATCTAAGTCCACCTTCCATGGTGGTTCAGAAACCAGACTACCTTAATGATTTTACCCACGAGATCCCAAATATCCAGACTGACTCCTATGAAAGTATGGCGAAAACCACACCAACTGGTGGCCTTCCAAGGGACCCCCAAGAACTCATGGTCGATAACCCTTTGAATCAGCTCTCGACTCTAGCAGGACAGTTGTCCAGTTTGCCTCCTGAAAACCAAAACCCTGCATCCCCTGATGTAGTTCCCTGCCCCGATGAAAAGCCTTTCATGATTCAGCAGCCTTCTGCTCAAGCAGTAGTTTCAGCAGTGTCAGCAAGTATTCCCCAGAGCTCATCTCCCACAAGCCCCGAACCTCGGCCATCACATAGTCAAAGGAACTACAGTCCAGTGGCAGGTCCGAGCAGTGAGCCAAGTGCCCACACGAGCACTCCTAGTATAGGAAATAGCCAGCCAAGCACTCCAGCCCCCGCCCTGCCGGTCCAGGACCCTCAGCTTCTGCACCACTGCCAACACTGTGATATGTACTTTGCAGACAATATTCTTTACACTATTCATATGGGGTGTCATGGGTATGAAAATCCTTTTCAGTGTAATATATGTGGATGCAAATGTAAAAACAAGTATGATTTTGCCTGTCATTTTGCAAGAGGGCAACATAACCAACATTGATTGAAAACAATCACATTATGTTTTACCTGATTTTGCCTTTTTGTATTTTGTGGTTTGATTTTTTTTTTTTTCCAACCCTAATTTAAGGTTTGTACACCTGAAAACCAAAACCCTGCATCCCCTAATGTAGTAGATTATATTTATAGAACATAAATCTGACAGTGGAAACAATTTTCCCATTTTTTTCATAAAAATCTGGTCAGTCATTTATGTATTAAAATTTTAGACACTTTTATCTCTTTCCTTTCATTTAGACATTTGAGAATTAGAGTGCAATCATAATCTTCCAGGTGTTCATTTAAACTTCTCACATTTATGGTCTATAAAACTTTAAGGGTTATCCATACTTTTGGTATTTCAGTATATACATTGAGCTAGATGTAATTTCTGCCATATTTCAGAATGGTAGAATGAATTATTTTCTCTTACAAAATCTGTTACAACCTATTTCAGTGTTTAGTAGAGAATTGCCTTAAAAATTGGTCTTAACTGAAATACTGTTTAGTTTACATATCTAACGTTGAATTAGTAATTTCGTTTCAACTGACAATAGTAAAGCTATTTCAGTGTAATAATTTTTTTTTCTACAAGGGGAAATGTAAAATAGTTAATTCTTACAAAAATATGAGGTAAAAGTTCTAAAATAAAAAGACTTTAAATTGAAAAGTGTGTTTAATATTTAAAATACCCATTTATTTAATTTCTAGTTTAAACACATGTTCACTTTCCATTGATTCTTTATTATATTTCTGGATTACTTTCAAAAACCACAAGTAAATACACTAGAGTGTTAGATGCCTTTTTTTTCCTTTTAACTTAAAAACATTTTAAATCTTTCATTCTTAAGTTATTAGTGTCAGATAACATTGATAATAATAGTGAGAATATTTTATTCTTCCTATTCCTTTGAAGACCAAAGAGGTATAGTGGAAATAATTCATCTTATTATTAAAATGCAGTCCTTCAAAAAATTTTTTTCTGAGGATTTCTTTTTTCTGCCTTCTATTTATTTACTGCTCATAATTTCCAAGAAAAGGTGGGTATAAAAACACATGGGAAAAAGTAATGGAGAACATGTATCTAAAGTGGATTCTGGTCTCCTTTCAGAATTGGCCGTTTAAAATGTTTCCTGTGAATTCAAACATTCTTCTTTGCAATTTCACTAGTCTTCATGTATAGTGACAAAACTATATGGAAACTGAATTATCGCCTTAGTAAGAAAGGATAAAAAGGTGTGACAATGGATATAAAATGCATTTAAACATTTGTTTATAAAAGTAAGACTTGCTAAATCTAGAGTAATTCATTTTGAATAGGAGGCTTTCTTATATTATGTAATAACTAGTTTACTCGGAAGACATTTGGTTAAACAATAAAATATATTGTTACTAACTGTTGGTTTCTGTGTACTTTGCAAAAATTTTTAATTTGGTTCACATCTTCTTCAATATGCGTTTACCTGGCTTCAGAAAGAGAATGTCCTGTTAAGCATCTATTAGCCCAAAAGGTTTAGTAAATAAAAGGGAAATATTGATGGTATATGTCCACAAAAACCCCAAGTGCCAAGTTAATGGATCCTCTGCCCTCTCCCAAATGCTGGAAAACCACTGAG
Source organism: Arctocebus calabarensis (assembly GCA_963573935.1). Classification (NCBI taxonomy): domain Eukaryota; kingdom Metazoa; phylum Chordata; class Mammalia; order Primates; family Lorisidae; genus Arctocebus; species Arctocebus calabarensis. The sequence continues at coordinate 54,045 of CAUYON010078878.1, forward strand.
TTCTTTAGTATCTGATCTAAGCTAATCTCAACTGCATTGTTTAAAAAACAGCATTAAGGACAGTTTCTTCATACTGGAACTTTCTTCTTGGTTAAATCTTGTGAATCTAAAATTCTACAGTTCTGTTTCACTCTGTTGCTTAAATCACTGCTCAGTTCAGTTTTGCTGCAGCAATTTCCAAATGTATAACTTAGCTGTAGTATTTATCAATTGCCAGAAAGAAATAGGTTGTTGTTTGGAAGCTTTTGCAATTATTTTTTCCTTACATTTTTCAGATAAATGCAATACCCCAAAATAGAAAATGAAAAATTTCATTAAAGAGAATGAATTCTCTTGTTAAAACAACTCCATATTCTGGGCCAAATTCATTTTTTTCTAACAACTAAAGATGGGTATTTTGAAGGTACATTTTGATTTAAATGTGGAAAAGATTTTTTTTCATAATTACAAACGAATGTAAAATCCTAATTTTCCTATAACTTAAAAGAGCACAGTTGGTATTCCAAAGGTGTTGATGCTTAAAAGCTACAGTTATTCTAAATGCACTTAAAATTTTCAAGGCAAATCTACCTTAGAAAGTTTTTTGGTATTGTATTTTTTAAAAGATTTAGGATTTTATTTAAATTTCCTGTGAGTTAAATTCTGTATGTGGAAAGATGTTCATATCATCCCTTGTATTGAATATGTTTCTCATTTTTAATCAAATATTTTATAGAAATAAGTTGTTAGGAAAAGTTTAACATGCACTATTTATAGTACTTTGCCATTAACAGGCAATGTTCTGAAACTAAATTTATTTTTGTTCAGTGAACATAAATTTAGATTTTTAAAGTTGGTAGATAATTTATCTCCACTAATATTTTTTTAAGAAACTGTGAAAAGATTAACAGGGAATAATTTTATTCAGATTTTACTAATGTAATATGTAGCTACAACTTGAAATTCAAGTAAAGGCTAGACTTTTACTTTGAGTAAGTTACATTGGGTGTTGCCAGTGCTATTTCATTTGAGAAATAAGTGTTTGCCATTCTTCTGCTAAATTGTTTGACAAAGGGAATACTAAGAAAACTCAGAAATAAGACTTAAGGTTCTTCAAAAATATTAAATGAATGTCTTACTAAAAGATTCCCTGCTAAAGACTTTTTCATTAGTCTTAGAGGGTATATGCTTTCTAGAACTTGTTTTTGTTAGTATGTACTTTGATGTAAAAGAACATATTTTGTATGCAAAACATAAAACTTGCATTATGGTTGTAAAATACAGTATATTGTTTAGGGATTCCAGAAAGCGGTTTAATGCTTAAATAATATATCTAGTATGTAGTTCATATTGTGAAGCAGCTTTGCTTTTGTAATATATGAATAAAATATTAACACTTTCTAATGACCTTGATTTTTCTTTTTTCAAAACTAGGATCAAATTACTTCTTTAGTAGGATCCCGCTATGTAAAATGTTAGATTAATAAAAGAAGTAGATTTGGGGCGGCACCTGTGGCTCAAAGGAGTAGGGCGCCAGCCCCATATTTCGGAGGTGGTGGGTTCAAACGCAGCCCTGGCCAAAAATCACACAAAAAAGTAGATTTTGTGGCTGTAGTGGTTTGAATTTCTAGAACGCCTTTCCTGAGATCTGCATGAGTTAAAAAAAAACAAAACAGGCCCATATACCTGTCTCCCTTCTAGTTTCTTCTCTTTATTCAAGATCCATTTAACTTGATTTTTGTCCCCCAAGCTCTATCTACTGTAAGCTTTCTGGCACATAAATGAAGGCTGTCTCTGTGCTTAATTAAATGACAAGTAATTTCTGTTACGACAAATGAATCTTTCAGAATGAACTGATTTTTTCCTTTAAAAAAGAATGGTCTTGGCAACGTACAATAGTGGCCAGTAATACAAAATGGTTTTAGCAATTTGTTAAACAATTTGTTAACTTGTTTGCAGGTTACCAAAATCAGGTATTTGAGTGGAAATTCAGAAATTTTAATGCTGCTTTGAAAAATATTTCAGTACAATCTTATCTTTCTCATAATTAAAAAAAGAAATGACATCTGATATGTCAATAATTTGTTGAAAGCACAAATATTTTTTGTTTTCTTGTCTTAGGTCTTCCAAAAACTCTGTTTTGAGCTTATTAAGTTCTTCTGCTAGAAACTTCAAGTTGTAAGGAGGCACCTGTTCATCTAAAATAAAAAAGATATTCTCAGATTATTTGTGTAAAGTAAAGCAATCTGGGCTATGACATCAAAAAATTGATTTGATTACTAGGGGTGGCCAACCTGTGGCCTGCAGGTTGCATACTGATTTTGTAAGCTTTTTTTTGCTTATCTGTGATGTTGGATATCATTAAGAGTATGGAGGGACCTTTTACTGCTAATCAGCTTGCATTAATGTTTGTGTACTTAATTCGTGGCCCAAGACAACTCTTATTCTTCCAATGAAAGAAAAATAAAAGGTTGGGTACCTGTGACAAACTAGTCAGATGCTATAATTAGTCACAATTGAGTTAGTGTAATATACAAACAAAAGGTCACCATATGATACACAAAAGTCATCTGAAACAAAAGAATTTAAGGAACATGCCATGGGCTAGGTGTGGTGGCTCAGAACTGTTAAGATCCTAGCACTGAGGGTGAGGTGGGTGAATCACCTGGCTCAGAAGTTGAAGACCAGCTTGAGCAAGAGCTAGACCTGATCTCTACTAAAGATAGAAAAACTAGCCAGGCGTCATGGCAAGTGCCTGTAGTTGCAACTACTAGAGAGGCTGTGGCAAGAGGATTGATTGAGCCCAAGAGTTTAAGGTGGTGAGCTATGACGCCATTGCACTCTACCAAGGGCACAGAGTGAGACTGTCTCAAAAAAACAAAAAACTTGATATGAAAAGTATAAGCAGAAAAGAAACTTGAAAGGGATTTTTGTTAAGAGCCATGATAGCTAACTTACTATCTTATTGAACTAATGTAGAAAGGCAAAAAAAGCAGAAATAGAAAGTGATGATTTAGGGGATTTCCTCCCCCATGATTAACTTAAATGGTACACAATTTAGTTTTGAAACTGATAACTCACATCTAGGCAGGAGTCCAATATAGCATCCTGCAATGGTTCTACAGCTGCTAAATTCAAGTCAGCAGCCACTAGCCACATGTGGGTAGTGTTACTAAGATACAGATTTTTATTCATTCATTTTTTTGAGACAGTCTCAAGCTATTGCCCTGGATAGAGTGCTGTAGCATCACAGCTCACAGCAACCTCCAACTCCTGCCTCCGCCTCCCCAGTAGCTATAGGCACCCGCCACAACACCTGGCCATTTTTTTTGTTGCAGCTGTTGTCGTTTGGTGGGCCCGGGCTGGATTCGAACCCCGCAGCTCAGGTGTATGTGCTTGGTGCCTTAGCCGCTTGAGCCATAGGCACTGAGCCAGTTCATTCTTTCTTTTTGAGACAAAAGTCTTGCTAGTGTGCTACGGCATCACAGCTCACAGCAATCTCAAACTCCTGGGCTCAAGTGATTCTCTGGCCTCAGCCTCCCAAGAAGCTGGGACTACAGGCGTCCACCATGATACCTAGCTAGTATTTTCTATTTTTTAGTAGAGATGGGGTCTCACTTGCTCAGGCTGGTCTCCAACTCCTGAGCTGAAGCAATCTACCTGCCTTGGCCTGCAAGAGTGCTAGGATTACAGGTGTGAACCACCAGGCCTGGCCTCAATTTTAATTTTTGATAGCTTTACTGAAATATAGTTTACATTCCATATAATTTAACCCTTTAAACTGTACAAGATGATGGTTTTTAGGATATTCACAGATATTTGCAACCATCACTACAGTTAGTTTTCATCATCTCAAAAGCAAACCCATACTCTAGACCTCTCCTCTTCCTACCCACTCCATCCTTCTCCCCACCTCCAATCTTCCCGTCTCAAGATTTCTCTCCATGGATATTTCATATGACTGGAGTCATAGAATATGTGGTCTTTTGTAACTGACTCCCTTACTTTTCATCATGTTTTCAAGGTTATTCTATGTTCCATAGCATCTATCAGTATTTCATCCTTTTTCATGGATGAATGGTGATATTCCATTGTATGGACACACCAAATTTTGTTGATCCATTTGTCAGCTGATGGGCATCTGGCTTGTTTCCATCTTTTGGCTACCGTGAATAAGGCTGCTATAAATATTTGAGCGCAGGTTTTTGTGAGCATGTTCTCATCTCTCTTGGGCATATACCTAGGAATGGAATGGGTCACATGGTAACTATATTTGAGAAACTGTCCGCATGTTTTCCGGAGCAGCTGCACCATTTTATGTTCTCACCAGAAATGTGAAGGTTCCCATTTCTTCACATTCTCAAAACCACTTGGACTTTTTTTTATTTTGAGAGTCTCACTCTGTGCCCCGGGTAGAGTGCCATGGCATCATCATAGATCACAGCAACCTCAACCTCCTGGGCACAAGTGATTCTCTTGTCTCTCAGCCTCCAGAGTAAATAGGACTATAGGGGCCCGCCACAATCCCTGGCTAATTATGTTTTTAGTAGAGATAGGGGTCTCACTCTAGATTCGGCTGGTCTTAAATTCTTGAGCTCAAAGGATCTTCCCACCTTGGCCTCCCAGAGTGCTAGGATTATAGGTGTAAGCCACTGCCCAAGGCCCCAACACTTGGATTTTTTAATTCTAGGCATCATAGTGGGCATGAAGTGGTATCTCATTATGGTTTTGATTTGTATTTTTTTTCTTTTTAATTGAGACAGAGTCTTTCTTTGTCACTCTCAGTAGAGTGCCGTCATGTCACAGCTCATAGCAACCTCAAGCCCTTGGGCTTAAGCTATTCTCTTGCCTCAGCCTTCCAAGTAGCTGGGACTGCAGGCATCACTACATTGCCCAGCTACTTTTAGAGACTGAGCTCTCGCTCTGGTTCAGGCTGGTCTTGAACCTGTGACCTCAGGCTATCTACCCTCCTCGGCCTCCCAGAGTGCTAGGATTACAGGCGTGAGCCACCACACCAGGCCTGTATTTTCTTGATGACAAATGATGTTGAGTATGTTTTCATGTGGTTATTGTTCATTTTATATCTTCCTTGGAAAAATGTCTATTCAGAACCTTTGCCCATTTAAAAAACTGGGTTGTGATTACTATTGAGGGGTAAGAGTTCTTTGTCCATTACAAGTCCCTTATGAGATGCATGTTTGCATCTCCCTCCACACACACAGAAAAAAAAATCTGCATTTTTTTTTTAATGAGTGGGAAATGCGTCAAGAGTGATTTGGGAATGTAACCCTATCCACCCCATCCCTTTCACTGACAGACAAAAGAAAAGCAAATGGCTGAACAAGAACCCCTGGAACTATTTTTGTCTGCATTCTAATTATGCTGCCATTTCTATTGTAGTCCTCAGTTTTTCAAAGTTTGTTTTGTGATCCCTATTTTGTGGCAAGCATTGTTTGTCTAAAATGACATCCTATAGAACACAGAGTTCATTAAATATGTGAGGGTGTTCTATGGAACTTTTGCTTCCACACATGGGTTACAATATAAAATCTCATTAGGGGTCATGGCCTAAAAAAAAATTTGAAAACAGTATTTTCACTAAGGGCAGAAATTTAAAAAAAGATAAAAACCACAATAGGGTTAGTTTGTTTCCTTTTCAATGTTCTGAGCTTCTGTAAAGGTAATAAACATGCTGGTGGGGCATGGCAGCATGATGGAAAGAATCACACTCAACTCTGAACACCCCGTGTTCAGGAGCCTCAAGCAAATTACTTGATCTTCTTTACATTTCTGTTTCTCCATTTGTAAAACTATACCACTTAGGATTGTAAAGATAGAAACAATGTTTGTAATGCACTTAACACATAAAAGGCCCTCAAAAAATATTAGTTGGTCTTTTTTAAATATAGCAATAACTCAATATTTAAAACTGAAAGGAATTATTTTCTAAGACTATACTTACCACCTATTCCATCTATTATATGAATTCAGACTTAGAACACATTGACCTTGTTCAAACTCCGCGCTGATCTTAAACCTGGCCCCTGACTACCTTGCTGCCTTCCTTCCTTCCCCCCATGCTCAATGGCCTCTTCTTTGTTCTAGAACATTACAAACCACTCTACTTCTGGGCTTTTGTGCTTGATGTGTCCACTGCCTGGACTGATCTGCACAGTTTGCTCCTGCACAGTTTGCTCCTTCCCTTCATTTACATATTTGCTCAAATGCCATCTCTGAGAAGCCTTCCAGATTACCCTTTAAAACACAAATCCTCCCTTCACTCAACACTGCTTCACCTGCTTTATGTTTCTTCAGAGTACTGCCATATATTCATCCAACTATTTCTTGTCTTTCTCACTAGAACATTCTGCTCCCTGCTGATTCCCTAGCATCTAGGATAAGACCCAGTACAGAGTAAAACTCAGAAAAAATTTATTAGATAGATGGATACTTAGTTCCACAGGTGATATTTTTATATTTAACTAAATTGCAAAATTAAACTGGAAACATGATATAAACTTTCATGACTGAAAACAAACTTCCTGAGGGTCAGGGGAACAGTGGTGGCTACAAAAGGTCACTATCACACCAGCTAAACGGCACGTAACTGACACAACATACCTTTTGCTTCCTTCATCGTCTGAGACACAATTCTTCGGAGTGTCTGATCCACTTTATGAAGAACGTTAGTTGAACAAATGATTCTGTCTGTTTCCTATGTAGTACAGATATTGTTATTGCAACAGTTATGTACAGTTTTAGAAAAGGAATGGTGAAGGTATAGGTGGCATGTATTTGAGGGGACCAAAAGCAAGGTTTACGAGAAGAGAGTCCAAATGGATTACATCCAGTCGTAAACTGGCTTCCAAGTTGGCGGTGATATGCTGGTGAATACCTGGCTCTGGAGAGATAAACCCCAAACCTATCTGTAGTGTTTGCCCATTTCTGTGGTGTGAACATTCTCTTCCTGCTCATGCAGTGCACACTGTAACCAGGGGTCAGCAGTGACAAAGCACGTTTCATGTTTTACTTATCTTTTACATTCAGCTCAAAAAGATCTTCCTATAAAAAGCTATTGTCCCTCATTTACGACACATCTATTTTGGAAGACATACCTTTTGTTCCATATTGTCCTCAACATATTTGACTGGATTTTCCAAGGCAATATGCAATAAATCAGTCACCTCCAGGCTATAGAGAAAGTGTGATAAAATATAATAAATCCATATATCAAGCATCTCCGTTTTTTTAAGAACTTGTATTTATGAAACCAAAATTGAATTCTAGAGGAATAAAACTGCTATAATGCAAGATATTTACCAAAAGGAAAACAACTGTATAATACAGATGCTATCTTCCACCTGCAAAATTCACTGGAGTAGCTCAAAATAGATAAGCCAAACCCTCCTCATTAAAAATATTAATTTCTGAAGACTCATGTCAATAAACTTTGGAGTCATTCTCTCTTTTCCTACCAAGTGCTGTACTGTTGGCTGACAGAGTTCTATTTTGTTCCCTAAACAAAAATGCTCAATCTTGTCCTTCTGGCTTCTGCTTCTCCAGTAAGAGAGTTTCTGGATAAAACTGGGCAAAGTTCTGAAAGAAAGGAGAGGCGGCCAGTCCAGCGATAAGGAAAGACTTTAACAAAGGGATAAAGGAGAATGGATAGTGACCAGAGTCAGCTCTGCTCCCATACAGTTGCAAAAGGCTTTTGTTAGCCTTATTAGTATAGCTGGAATGGGGAAGTGCCCAGAATGGGTGTACCTCACAGGGCTCAGGGTTATGGGTGTATCACTACTATCAGCCAGGATATGGGTATAGCATTTCCAAGAACTCTGGACTTGAAATACTCTAGGAGTCTGGAGAGAGAGGCTTGCTGGCTTCTAAGGTGTTTGCACTCTTGTCACAGTTATGAGAATTCCTTTCCCACACTTAAGTTCTTAGGCAAAGATTCTGGTAAGGGCTGGCAGCAACACTTGTGAAGCTGTGTTCTCTCTGCTTCTAACAAGGACTGGGTATAATGAGTCTCTCAGCAGTGATGGTGACCTTATGCTGCTCTCCTGGGACATCTCAGTGCCTCAACCAGCTGTCTACTTCCAAAGGAAACAATTTTAATTATTCCAGAAAAAGAAGCAATCAATTGATTATATGCCTGCTCAAAGTTCCAGGATATTATGACAAGTTAAAATTAGAAAGTATACCAGGAGCTTATTTCATAAACTGTCTAAACAACAGTCAATTAATTAGTTCAAAGTTCGTTTTGGGGGGTTATTTTTACAGTGTGTTAACTTTATAAAATGCATGAAACTGTATCCTGAGTGTCAGAGGGCCTAACGCAGCCTCATGTGAACTGTTCCTCTCCTCCTCCTTTCCTCCTAAGACAAAGATGCAAAGGATCTGGTTAGCCCCACTCCCACAAGTTCACACCAAAGAATTTCCAGGGCAAGCTGTGAAATTTGCCCACCACCAACAGACCCATATAAAGGGGCCTGTAACTGCCCCTAGGCTGGAGGCAAAACCTTTACACTGCCCAGGTGGGTCACCCTCCCCTTTCAATAAACCTGATCTGAACAGCTCCTCTCCGTCTAGTCTCTGGGCATCACCAACTTACACTTTTCACCAAGAACACAATATTTTATGAAATGAGTTTAAAAACTTGGCTTTTAAAAATTGCTGATCCCCCATAGACAATAGGAAGGAACTGAGGAAACAGGGATAATGCACCTCTAGAACTGTAAATAGCCACTAGCCATGGAAGCTACTGAAGTTTAAATTAATTAAAATTAAACTGAATTAAAAATTTATCACTTGTACTAGCTACTTTTAAGTGCTCAATAGTCAAACATAGCTAGTGGCTACCTTATCAAACAGTGCAAACACAGAACACTTCCATTATCAGTTACATTTCTTCTAGAAAATTGCCACTCTAGAACTCTCAAGACATGTATCACAAGTGAAATGCATCAGACAGCACAGCCTGCAAGTCTCACAGATATATAAGCAGGGTAACGATGGCGAGCTTGAGGCAAACTAGGACCCAGTACCAGTTCCTCTCTTCATTTTTTATTTTTATTTATTTTTTTTGAGACAGAGTCTCACCATGTCACTCTCAGTAGAGTGCCATGGCATCACAGCTCACAGCAATCTCAAACTCTTGGGTTTAAGCGATTCTCTTGCCTAAGCCTCCCAAGTAGGTGGAACTACAGCTGCCCACCACAATGCCCAGCTATTTTTTGTTGCAGCTGTCATTGTTGCTTAGCAGGCCCGGGCTGGGTTCGAACCCGCCAGCCCTAGTGTATGTGGCCGACACCCTAACCACTGAGCTATGGGTGCCAAGCCCATTTCAGCTTTTTTTTGTAGAGACAGAGTCTCACTTTATTGCCCTCAGTAGAGTGCTGTGGCATCACACAGCTCACAGTAACCTCCAACTCCTGGGCTTAGGCAATTCTCTTGCCTCAGCCTCCTGAGTAGCTGGGACTAGAGGTGCCCGTGACAGCGCCCGGCTATTTTTCTGTATTGCAGTTCAGCTGAGGCTGGGTTTGAACCCGCCACCTTCGGTATATGGGGCCGGCGCCCTACTCGATGAGCCACAGGCACCGCCCCGACTTCAGCTCTTTAATAGATTTCTTTCTATAAGGAGGACAGGTGTGGTGGCTCATGCCTATAATTCTAGCACTCTGGGAGGCTGAGGTGAGGCTGTGGATTGCTTGAGCTCAGCAGTAGACCAGCCTGACCAAGAGACAGATCCTTTACTAAAACTAGAAAAACTAGCCAGGCATTGTGACAGGCACCTGTAGTACCAGCTACTCAAGACGCTGAGTTAAGAGGATTGCCTGAGCCCAAGAGTTTGAGGTTGCTGTGAGCTGTGATGCTATGGCACTCTACTGAGGGTGACAGAGTGAGACTCTGTCTCAACAAAAAAAGGAAAAGGAAACTACAAGGTAATCTACTTAAACTGTTAAGGATGGTCATCTTTGCAGTGAAAAATAGAAAAATTATTAACTCACAGATTTTCAATAAAAACTTAAATCTCTGCCTGCCTTTTTTCTTCTGCCTCTTCCTCCAACCACTTAGGTGCCAAAAAGACCAAAAGGAAATGTAAATTCTCTTTATATTCCTCAGCTTTGCCTTTTAGAATCTGTTCCTTTCGGGCAGCACCTGTGGCTCAGTGGGTAGGCGCCAGCCCCATATACAGAGGGTGGTGGGCTCAAACCCAGCCCTGGCCAAACTGCAACAAAAAAATAGCCAGGCATTGTGGCGGGTGCCTGTAGTCCCAGCTACTCAAGATGCTGAGGCAAGACAATCGCCTAAGGCCAGGAGATGGAGGTTGCTGTGAGCTGTGTGACGTTATGGCACGCTACTGAGGGCAGTAAAGTGAAACTGTCTCTTCAAAAAAAAAAAAAAGAAGAATTTGTTCCTTTAAGCCTCAAGTGATTCCTAAGTGTCCTGGAAGGATGAACAAGCAGGCCTAAAGACTGGAAACACCTGGAAAAATGTCTGTCTTCAACCTTGCCTGAAAAAAACCAGAGCATTCACATTCACAATGCTTTGTGAATTCACCTGCAATTAATTCTTTAGTATTTTTCACCCTTAAATTCAGCTACCCACAGGTCCTCAAATCTGGCATTTCTTTCTTCAGGATGCTACACCATTCTCTCGCTCCTTTTCTCTTTTCCCCCTCTCCATCTTACTGTCTCTCAGTCTCTGCTCTCTTCTTTCTCTTCTCCCCCCACTCTCTTCTCTTCATCTAATATAAAACAAAGTTTTATTCCTAATCTTGGTCTACAGAAATGCTTTTCTTGCCCTATGCTCAGCACTAACTGAGCAACTGAGTTTGCCACACCTACCAGACTCTACTATTTTAACAAGCGTATCAAAGATGTGGTCTACCCTTGAGTTTCCTGCTCTAAATTCTGGGAGGCAGTATTAATATAATCCTCACAGTGAAGCACGGGCATTTGCAAACAAATTTAGCTATTACAAATTTGGTGATTCTGGACAAACTACACTTTTCCATTTCAGTTTCCTTGTCCTCTTCCAACACCTGTGTGAGGATTAACAAAGCCAACACCAACCCGTAAAGCGTTTGCAGAATACCTGGCCTCCGAAGCACATGCTGTACTCTGAATCGTGAGGCTGTTGTGTTCCCAAGCATTTTTCACAGGGTTAGGCTTTTCTATCTTTCTTTGCATCAGTTGGATGGTCTCTGCAGGCAGTGCCCGTGGTCTCTGGCCATTCCTCTGTAAACAGGTCTCCAGAGGACAATCTAAAAAGAGCTGGCAAAAGCCTAACGAATCTGAAAATAGTTTAAAACCATAAGATTATTGGTGTACTATTTTTCCAAAATATGAAAATACATTATGCAAATTTGTACATTATGCAAATTTCATATTTTTCTAAAATATGAAAATATATTATGCAAATTATGCCAACTACAGTAGGAAAACTTCATTTGCAATACTAAACATCCACCTTTTATTTATTTATTTATTATTTTGAGACAAAGTCTGACTCTGTTGCCCTGGGTTGGTGCCATGACATCCTAGCTCACGGCAACAACAAACTCCTGGGCTCAAGCCATCCTCATGTCTCAGCCTCCATGAAGCTGGGACTACAGGTGTGTACCATTATGCCCAACTAGTTTTTCTATTTTTAGTAGACATGGGGTTTTGCTCTTGCTCAGGCTGGTCTCCAACTCCTAAGTTCAAGCTATCTCAACACCTCGGCCTCCCAGAGTGCTAAGATTACAGGCGTGAGCCAGCATGCACGGCCAAACATCCAGCTTTTAAAATTAAGTAAACCAGGCCGGGCACGGTGGCTCATGCCTGTAATCCTAGCACTCTGGGAGGTGGATGGATTGCCTGAGCTCAGGCGTTCCAGACCAGCCTGAGCAAGAGTGAGAACCCTGTCTCTAAAACTAGCTGGGCATTGTGGCAGGTGCCTATAGTCACAGCTACTTGGGAGGCTGAGTTGAGAGAACTATTTGAGTCCAAGAATTTGAGGTTGCTGTGAGCTATGACACCACAGCACTCTACCAAGGGTGACAAAGTGAGAATGTCTCCAAAAATAAATGAATAAATAAATAAATAAAATTAAATAAATCAACCTTAACCTCCTAATCCAATTACAATACATTCTCCCTGAAGATGATAGTGATTTTGATATGTGAATGTATTTCTCTGTGTGTAAGGAAAAAATGTTTAATTACATTTCCGAGCCAGCTGGTAGACTTCGTATCTCATACTTTGATAATAAAAGTTGTCATCTAAAATCAAAAGCAAAGGTCTAGAAACAGCAGTTTTCATTATGTGGTAGGAAGACTGGGCCTCAGACTCTGCAGAAAATATCAGATGTTGTTCCTTTAAACAGGTTATAAAATCTTCCCACATGGCTTCAGTCCTGTTGGATGGGGCAGACATCTGACATCCGTTAATGACAGCCATTAAGAAGTATTCCAGGTACTTCAACAGTTCCAGTCTAAGCACTTTCCACTGGAATGGCTACAAAAGACCAAAGAATTGCAATATATATTAGGCCAGTAGGGCCTCATTGGGCCTCATTGCCACCCCATCACATATGAAAATTTAAGCTCACAATACTTAACTATTTGTTCTGTAACACATCTGGTTTCTTATGCCTCCATGCCTTGTATATGCTATTTCTTTTGCCTGGAAAACTCCTACATAGTTAATAAGTCAAAGCTCAAGGGAAAACAAGAGGACAAGAGATAGAGGTCCCTCTCCTACTTGTCCACATCTTACCTCACTGCTGAGATTGAACAGATGGATGCCATGGCCTTTGTAAAGGAAGACTGGACAAAATATATTAATAAGGAAAAAGCCAGCATATACAGCAATCTCTATCAACAACGTCTGGCTTTCTCCTAAGTGGTGACAATGCTATCATCCAAGTAAATCCTGTGCTACCCTGATATTGTATTTACCTCACAATTAACAAAGAATAAGAAAGTAGATAAACTGTGTTATAGGAGAGGCCCAGAATTTTTTGACCCACTTATATGTACTGTATTTGGCGTATATCCTTATAAAGAGGAGTCAAATCATATTTGCATTTGATTATGTAAATACATTCACATTCAAGCACTAGACAACAAAAATAACAATTTATAATTTCAGAATACTCCAAAGGGTATTTGCTTAGCATGAGATGACAGATGTCAATCTACTTTCCCCTAGCGGTCTCAGCTTTCACGTGCTTCTCCAAGAGGTTGCACCTCACTGTGCTGAGTGTGAATAGAAGTCTATTTCTTCCTTTTGTGGTTCAACTAAGAAACAGCCATCTTTCCCAATGCTGGCGGAGTCAGATTTCCCCTGAAACGAACGAAGATCAAGCCTCAGAGGCCAGACCCTTCATTAGTTCAGACTCTTTGTAGCGTCCTGTGAGGAACCCCAAGCAATTTTGTTACCTATAATTTGAATACTTTTTCTTAAAGAGGGTTACTCAAGTTATACAAAATTAAGCCCCACAAAAGCTGGATGCGCCGTGCCTAGATGTTAAACTGCCTCTGTTGGAATTTTTAGAGAATCTTTCCTTCTCCTAATGAGAAACTTCCCTAGGAATTTTCAAGATTTTATCTGACCACAGGTTTTCACTTAAGCTTGTCTTAACACTCCATTGTACAGAATACACATGCACCAAACGTGCTTATGAACCTCCATAATGCATCACTCTACATGGCTGCTTGGTAAATGTTTTAAGATAGATGTCTGCAGCCAACTCATTCGCTCCTTGTAATAACTATATTAACCCCGCTGCACTTTTCTCCAACTCCCGTCTCTGCTCCTGTCAGGATGTCTCCGCCCACGTCAGGTGCCGTCTAGGACAGACACGGCGGCGCTCAAAGCAAATAACCAACAAGACGTGCGCCCGCGCCCGGTAGCCCAGGCCCCGCCCCTCCGCTCTGACCCGCGGCCGCGCGCTCGCCTCGTCGAGGAACGTATCGGGCATGATGTCATCATATGCGACGACGCCGACGGCCCAGTCCTGTTCCTGCCGCAGCCGGTGGCCGAGAGCGCGCGCGAAGGTCGACTTTCCTGCTGCGGGTAGGCCGCAGAGGACGCAGAGAGCTAGCTTCCGCGGTTCCTCGTTGCCAGTTGCTCTGGCGCCATCGGCGTTCTTCATGCCGCCCATGGAAACCAAAGGGACCTGGAAACGCTGTCTCCTGGCACCGCCCGCCAGCCGCGCAAGCGCATTGTCTTCCGCTGCCCTGCTGCGCCACCTGGTGCCGCCACGAGGAATAGGCGGGGCCTCCAGTGCAAATCGAATGCGAACAGGCCCAGCTGTTTCCGAGGTTGCTCTGGTGGTACCCGGAGCCGCTGGAGCCCAGCGGTCGGTGAGGCTAGTTCTCGAGTATGGGGAGAGAGTAGCTCTGTGTTTCCTATCTCCTAGCCATTCCTGAAGGGTCCACGAATTATGATTCTATTCAACTAGAATCATCCTGCTAGAAACTTGTAATCCATTAGAATTCGCTCTTATGTTTTCCTGTGATGAGGTATTCCAGCCCAGAAAAATCTTAGAAGAGACTTTAAGCCTTTTCCTCTGGCAGTCTTTGGAAGGTAAATTACTGGAAGTCAAAGAATAATAATATGAAACTCACAGTCGGAACACCTCGCCGCTCTGCCCTTCCTAGATGTGAATGGTGAAATTAGTTCCTGCGCCCTAATGCCACCAGTTGGCAGCAAGTGTAAGGAAATCAGGGCAAAACAGTTAAAAAAAAGTAATACTAAGGTATGAAGAGGTGTAATGCAAGACAATTTTTGCGTGGGTGTGTGATGTAAAACAGTTTAATTTAGATTCTGGTTTTCACCTTAGGACTTGATTACTTTTTACTCTTAAGGAGTGTGTTCAGAATATGAACACATGAGGATAGAATCGATGTATATTGGGTCAAAATACGACATATAATCTCTTAAGCCTGATATAAGGTATTACACAAAGCACATACACATCTCTTTTTTTTTTTTCGCATTGGCAGTGAAAAGCGTTAATTTACTCTTCATTTCATGACATACACGTTTGTCATTATTGGTCTGGGACAAGGTCCTGAATTTACCGTTATCTTTTATTCCTCATTCTCTACACCTGCAGCCTATTTAAGCTATGCAGGCAACTTTTTTTCTATTCTTTTTACTTGGTTATTTTTGTTTTATCTATTTTTTTAGTAGACTGTGTTTTAGAGCAGATTTAGTTAGGTTCGCAGCAAAACCAAGCAGAAAGAGTTCTCATATATCCTTTCTCCCCAGCACTCACAACCTGCCCTGTCAGCATTCCTCACTAGGATGATTAATTCATTATAACTGATGAACCTACATTAACACATCGTTATCACCCAAAGGCCATAGTTTACAGTTGGGGTTCACTCTTGGTGTGGCACATAGGTTTGGGCAATATGAAATGACACATATCCACCAATACTAGCCAGTTTCTCAGCCATATAAATCCTCTGTGCTCCACTTGTTCATTGTCCCACTCTAATTCCTGACACAAATGATCTTTTTATTGCCTCCTTAGTTTTGCCTTCTCCAAACTGTCATATAGTTAGAATAATAGAATGTTTTTAGATTTGCTCTTTTTACTTAGTAATATATATGTTTCCTTTGTGTCTGTTTACAGCTTCATAGTTCTTTTTAGCACTGAGTAAATTCAGTGTCTGGATGTACCACAGTTTATTTTTTCATTCACCTACTGCATGACTTCTTTTTCTTTTGTTTGTTTTTTGGCCAGAGCCAGGTTTGAACCTGCCACTTCCGGTATATGGGGCCAGCACCCTGCTCCTTGAGCCACAAGCGCTGCCCTGAAGGACTTCTTGTTTGCACCTTTTGGCAATTAAACCTCTGTGTGCTGGGTTTTGGATAGACCTGTTTTCAGCTTATTTGTAAATACCAAGGAGAGTGATCCTTGGATCATGTGTTAAGGGTAGGTTTAGTGGCTGGGTGCCATGGCTCACACCTTTAATCCTAGCACTCTGGGAGGCAGAGATGGGTGCATTGCTTGAGCTCAGGAGTTGGAGACCAGCCTGAGCAAGAGACAGACTCCATCTCTAATAAAAATAGAAAAAACTAGCCAGGCATGGTGGTGCATACCTATAGTCCCAGCTGCTCAGGAGGTATAGGCAAGAGGATCTCTTTGAGACCAGAAGTTTGAGGGCTCAAATGATGACACGGTACTTTGATAGAGTGAGACTATCTCTCTCTTTTTTTTTTTTGC
The DNA here is from genome assembly GCA_963573935.1 of Arctocebus calabarensis. NCBI lineage: Eukaryota > Metazoa > Chordata > Mammalia > Primates > Lorisidae > Arctocebus > Arctocebus calabarensis. Next base: position 70,251 of record CAUYON010078878.1, read on the forward strand.
AGTTTTTTGGCTGGGGCTGGGTTTGAACCCGCCACCCTCGTTATATGGGGCCGGTGCTCTACTTGTTAAGCCACAGGTGCCGCACCAGAGTGAGACTATCTTTAAAAAAAGAAAGAGTGGTATTTCTTAAAAAACTAAACCTGTTAAACTAATACCTGCTGTCTCAGTGTATTGGCTTCCTCTTGAGCAGAGAGCAGTGAACCTGGCAAGGCTGTAACAAGGTCTTGTTCTGTTGCCTAGGCTGCCTAAATTGTACCTTAGTTTTTCCTGCTTTGGATGGGAGGTGAAAAGGATGTTATCAAGACAGTGGGACAGAGGCTTTACACTCCCAGCTGATGGGCTATGTGGTTGTAGCTGTTGAATCAGAATGCCCAGAGCTTAACATAGCAGCTGTTCTCCAATTCATTTCTCCTGGTCTCAATTCACAGTTATCCCAAATTCAGCCTATTTTATTCTTTCTTCCTGCTCATCTTTCAGCTGCTTATAATATAGAATCATTTAATGCCTGTAACATCTTAAGTGGTGTCTGCACTGAAGATACAGAGTTTTGGGCAGAAGTGTAGAAGTTTATTTGGTGAGCTTGAGCAGGCAGCTGCTTGAAACTTAAATGAAAAAGACTGGCTTCCTGGCCTTGGGTGGCTTTGCTCCTTTGTGCCATCTTTGCCTTCCTTTTTCTTTACCCCAATCTCAGCTGCTTTAAGGAAATGAGTATGTTGGACAACTTTGGAGAGGAAAAGGACTCAAACTTTTATTGCTCTGTTAGGTATGAGTGCCCATGTTTAGAGTGACCTGACCTTTGTCATTCCCAGTAATTACAGTAAATGAGCCAAAAAACAATACTCATCTCCAGTGGACGCATTCTGTGGCCAATTTTCCCTTACATACAAACATGTAACTTGAAGGGGCATAGGTCACTTCTAAGATTTGTTACTAAACTTCACTTAAATCACTCCTTCATTAGATGGTTAAGTCACATGGGCAGTATCACTGAATCCGTGCAGCCTCAGTTGTCTTCTTTCCCTTCTGATTCTCAGAAAAGATATAGGGAGGTTGGTCAGTAGTATTTAATGCTGGAATAGTCATTCTGCTTTGAACTTGTGATCTTAGACAGTCCACCCACCTTGGCCTCCCAGAGTGCTGCAATTACAGGCATGTGCCACTGAGCCTGGCCTGCAACTCTTGACATACACTGATGATCAGGGGATCCAACAACCACTCTCAATTTCAATAATTTGCTAGAAGGACTTGTAGAACTACTCAAAGCAGTTAATTCCTGGTTATGGTTTATTATAGTGAGAGAATACAGATTCAAATTAGCATAGCAAAGGCACATAATGGAAAATTCAGGAGAGACCAGGTGCAAGCTGCCAATTGTCACTTCCAGGGTAGTTGTATGGATGGCATTTAATTTTCCCAGCAATGATGTGTGACACCATGCACACAGTATTGCCAACCAGGAAGGCTCATTTGAGCATTGGTGTCCAAGGTTTATATTGTGGGTTAATCATGGAGGTATGTAGCATCCAGTCTTTAGCCCCTCCATAGCTCAAACTGATAAAGTGGGGCTCAAGTGTGGCCACTCAGCATACATTATACTGTTAATATAAGCTACTGGTGGGGTCCAAGGACACTAGGTATACATGGACACTCTAATCAGGAAGGGCATTCCAGTGGGTTACAGTTTATCTCCCTGGAGCGGGTCACAAGCCAGCTACTGTGGAAGCTGCAAGGTTTGAACCTCCTAGACATCCTGAGTTAACCCTTCACTATATAACAGTTTTAGGATAAAGTGTTTCACATAGCTGATAATCATAAATGTCACAGACTCATTTACAGTTCAGGAAACTCTGCGGCATTTCTACATTTCCTCAGAAAGGTTGTACTGAAAACAGAATCCAATGTCGTTAACCAGAATAGTGGTTATTAGGTAGAGTGGGTATCCATAAATGAAGATGGGGAAGAGATAGTGAGGTCCTTCTTTTCCACTCCTTCCTTAACTGCAGGCCCAGCAATAAGGTAGGGTGAGAAGGAATTCCTGGCAACTGTGGAACCTGTAAAAAAGGGAGAGAAGAAGGTAAAACCCAAGTAGCTGAAAGGGAAGTTAAATTTCAAGAACCACTCTGCTGGGAAGTATACTTCTGGGTAATGGGCAGTTCATACACAGTAAGAACTTTATGTAAAATTAAGATGATTAAAAAATATAAACTGTGGCATTACTAAATGAATATGCTCAAGAAAATTAATGCCCTAAGTCAGTGGTTCTCAAACTGTGGGTCGCGACCCACAGGAACTGTATTAAAGGGTTGCGGCATTAGGAAGGTTGAGAACCACTGCCCTAAGTCATTTTCTTCCAAAATGTTCTTTTCAAATATATGTTGGCTCATATTCTGAAAACAGATTTCAAATATGCTCTTAAAGAGAATATTGAATTCTTACATACCCATAAACTATAGCAGAATGCTCAAAATAGATGAGCCTCCAAATTGCACAGTTTATCCTGGTGATATTGGTGGGAAGCTTCCAACATACATTTTATGTTTTATTTCAAGATGAAAAATAAAGCAAACAATCATTTGCAATTCATGACAAGAGCAATTTGTCATATTAAGGTTGAGGTCATTACTTGAAGGTTAATCTAGGATAATTAAAAAAAGATTGTGGTCAGCTCTGAAACATAACTATCTAGCCTTTGAAAAACTGTAAAACTGAATTTATTAGTTTTGCCTTTTTCTGCTCTTGGCTATCAGCTTACTCTCACTAGCCTATCAATTCTGTACAACAAACCTGTACTCAACACCTCCACTGGGCAAAAAATAATTCCTAATTTCAGCAAGCTTACAGGTAGTAGGGAACACAAATACGTAAACTGACAAAGTCTGAGATCAAAAGGGAATTATAATACAAAGTCTAAGTGTAGCACAAAGGAATTAAATTCTATAGCAAAGTGAAGGTCAGCTTGGTTTTGAATAAGCAAGAAAATGTGACCGGTTTCATAACAAAATTTTACAATTCTCTACTGTCTTAGCTCCCTCATGTTCCAAAGGAGTTTCTAGCGTTCACATTAGAACTGAAGCAGGCAACTGAGTGTCCTTGACTGGACAGGGATGAAACAGCATTATCTCAGCTCCAGTGGCCTAGCAATGGCAGTCTTGGAAAAGTAGAGAAGAGACAGAGGGGTCTCAGTACAAACTGCTGAATAGAACTTTGTAATTTTTTGTTCACTGATAGAATTTCTTTCAGTTTCTATCAGTGGAACCTCCTTGCATCCCTGAGATAACTACAGCACCTTACTCTACAAGAATGTCTGGAGAAAGTCAAGATAAGCGATATACCAGGTCAGATTGTGACTGAGAGTCACTGAGCTTGCACACAAGGCTGGAACAACGAACAGTATTAACCCCTAGCTCATTATAATACTAAAACTCCCACCCTAGGGAGGGACCAGAACCATTTTCTGTTCATGGGATGTATGAACCAGCATGAGTCCTCCTTGCACTTTGTGCCCTGCACTCCACCCCAAACATGTAAGAAGTATGCGTCCTCTATGCATTATTCATTTTCACCTCCGTAAAAACCCCTTAACCCTGTGTGTCTCCATCCCAGTTGACATGTCCTCTGAAATAAATCCTTTCCTCCTTGACAAGCTTCATCTCAGAATTGGCTTCCTGTGCGGTGAGCAACAGTGAACCACCCCTGTAGGTTCATTAACAAAAAGAAATGGCAGTTTAGGTGGGAGCAGGCAGGGGGCAGAGCAGGAAGAGCTTTGTATGCCATGCTGAGTGAAGATGTTCTTGATTCAATCAAGAGCATCAAGTACCACAAGGAAAGTAGGATAGTGCAGAGAAAGAAATGGAGATGGAGAATAAAGGCCAATGACTAGAAAAGGAACTCCTGAAATTGTTCAGATTAAAGCTGGTGCTTGGAAACCGAAGCAGCAGAGATGAAGAAGGATACAAAAGTTTTTCTTTAAGAAAATGAAGATTTAGCTGGGCACGGTGGCTTGTGCCTGTAATCCCAGCACTTGGGAGGCTGAGGCGGGTGGACTGCCTGAGCTCACAGGCTCAAGATGAGCCTGAGCCAGAGCAAGACCTTGTCTCTAAAAATAGCTGGTGTTGTGGCAGGCACCTATTAGACCTAGTTACTCAGGAAGCTGACACAAGAGGCTCACTTGTGCATGAGTGTTTGAGGTTCTTGTGAGTTATGACACCAGGGCACTCTACCAAGGATGACAAAATGAAACCCTGTCTAAAAAAAAGAAAATGAAGATTTAGTGACCCTCTGGGTGTATGGGAATAAAACAAAGTGTTGACCATAGGACTCTTTAGTTTTCTTTTTTTTTTTTTTTGAGACAGAGGCTCAAGCTGTTGCCCTGGATAGAGTACTATGGCATCACAGCTCACAGCAACCTCCAATTCCTGGGCTCAAGTGAGTCTCCTGCCTCTGCCTCCCAAGTAGCTGGGACTACAGGCGCCCGCCACAACGCCAGGCTATTTTTTGGTTGCAGCCATCATTTTTATTTGGCAGGCCCTGGCTGGATTCGAACCCGCCAGCTTAGGTGTACGTGGCTGGCGCCTTAGCCTGTTGAGCGACAGGCCCCAAGCCAGGACTCTTTAGTTTTCTATTCCTGGTCATTCTACTTTATTTAAGGAAGTCAAAATCTAGTTTTCAATACTGATCTTGCTCATGAAATTGAAGATTAGTGTTTCTGAAGAACAACCTAGTTTCCATTAGATTGTCCACATATGTTAACATGGTTCAGAGTTAATGACCAGAGGAAGTAGGACAGAAACAATGAAGACAACTTAGATTGAGTCTAGAGTATTAAAAAAATCTTTGCCAACTAGGACCTTCACAATTAGGGATTCGAATCTTTTTGTATTCTGTATGTATTAGGCTTTTGGTGGGTTTTCTGTTTCAAACTAGGTTGAATTTACTTACCATACATTAAGTTATCATTTTTCCCACCCCAACACAGGGAAAAAGAATGCAAAAGATCACTCTGTTCTTATTTATAACTAGAGGGTACAGGTCCTAATATCTAAAGACCAAAGAAAACTTAAGCAAAAAGTAATTTGCACTGAATCATGAACCCAAAACAAAGTTCTGAGACGACAGTAGATTACAGGTGATCGAAAACGTTATTTTCTGGAAACTACCACCTTAAACACAACTTTGGATCTCCAACATCCCCTGTTCTGTAATCTAATTTCTTTAGAAAGATGGAAAAATAATCTGCACACACCTCTACAAGAAGAGGATGGGGGAGGGGGTCACACCATCCACATTCCCATCCTGTATGGCATCTGGAAAGTTATCTCCCACTTTTCTGCATTCAGCGCTAGCCATCCCAAACGCCACACTCTCCTGGGGCTGCAGGCAGGAAAAATCCCGGTGTCCTCAAGAGATAACTAGGCCAGGAGTTGATCTGAAGGCAGGGGAAGCCACAGGACCACACCTCCCTGACTACAGACGCCCCTCATTGGACCAGCCCTCTCCATTAACTGTCGCTCGCATCACGCGCTGGTGTCCTCTGACCAACGTCGAAAATTCGTCCTCGTGCACGCGCGGAGCTCACCACGCCTGCGCAGTCTCCCTGGTGCTGGAGGGGCTGTCGATGCACATGCTCCACCCTTCATCTCTGTCTCTCACTCTCTCGCTCTCTGCGCGGCTGATTTTTGAACGTTGTCCCCGAAGCCTAATGGCTTGCGCATGCGCTTCTATGCTAGCTACGTCTCCCCCCGCAAAAGCCGCAGGCGGCGGGTATTTGAAGCTCAGCGAGCCGGAAGTCGCTCCGCTTCCTCACTTCCACGCTGCACTAGCGGAAACTCAAGCCCTGGAAGAGAGGTTCCGGGGCGGGGCTGGCCTGGCTGGAGGCGGCACAATGGAGACCCGGACTGAGGTCGCGGGAGTGACCTGCGGCCTGACGCTGGCCTCTTCGTGGGCTGCCGCACGCGGTGCTCTAGTCCAAAGTCTCACCCAGGCTGGTCTCGGTACCCATGACTTTGATTGCGAGGAACTGCCAGCGCCGCCTGCTTCGGGGTGCGCCGGACTGGGGGCTGGGGTGGCTGCCCTCGGTGACAGCCAAGCTCCGGGGGGAGGGGGCCCCGCGGGGAGAGGATCTGCGCCCTGGGGCCGGGAGCGGACTCTGTGCGGGGAAGCGGCGGCTGCGAGGTGGGGGCGAGGTCGGGGGTAGGCCGGGGTGGATCCAGCCGAGAAGTGGCCGCGGCTCTTGGTGTGCGAGCCGGGAAGGGTGACCCGGACGTTCGGAATAAATGTCCCCCTCTGTAAGGCTTGAAAGCTCCTCAGTTCTGCTCAAATCAATCTGCCCATCTACCCCCAAGCAAATAATCCTTCTGTCGACTAAAACAGGCTTTTTGAAAAGGCCTCTAGAGGAGCACCATCAGCTTAAATTTGAAAAGGATAGGCTTTTGTCTTCTCTTCCTCCTGTATGCACAGTGGGTGTCCAGTAAATTTATGTAGTTATCTGAGAATCAATTACTGGGAATAGAGTAGAAGGTCAGTCACTGGCAGAAACAAGAAAGGGGAAAGCCCTGATGTCTTAAGCCTACATTTCTTTATGAATTCTGTATTTGTAGGGTGCTTGGACCTCAAGGGCAAGTGGAAGTGAGTTAGTAGAAATGTCCATGGCTTAATAAGTAAGTGGGTTTTGAGCAGTGTTCAGAGAACTATATAATGTTTTTGCCAATTTTCTTCTTAGCCAGAGTCTAGTGATTTTGAAGAGAAGCCTGTACAGCCAAGATGAAAACCCCTGCTTCCTCTACCTATATGACCCTAACAGAGCTGAAGAAATCGTTTCTGTTGGCATTTTAAGTTCTGCAAGAAATATGGAAGTTTACTTAGGAGAGGAGTACTGTGGAACCAGTAGGGGCAAAAGTGTTGGTACTGTCCTGGATGACAGGTTTGTGGCTTGTACGAGTGAAAGTGTTCTTTTGAATCAGTGTTTTTATTTTCCACAGCCTTTCTAGTGAGGTTGTTGATTTTCTGCCACAAGCACCATACTTTAGAGCGAGAAGGAAAAAAAAAAACTTTTTGTTTAACTCAAAGACAATATAGCAGATTAGACCATTAAGGGATCATATTTATAGTCAGTCTAGATCAGCCTACTTTGTTTTGTTGGGGAGAGAGACATGGGCTAGAGTGCAGTAACCACATGTAGCTCAGTGCAGCCTCAAACTCCTGGGAGCAAGTGATCCTCCTTCCTTGGCCTCCCAGGGTGCTGAGATTACCATACTGAGCCCTTAATTGTTATAAATAGGGAAATTTAGAACTAATAGTGTGGAGGTGAATTGATAGAATGTTAGAGCTAGTTAGTAGAAGAGTTTTAATAGGATGATGTTCTTTTAAGTTTTTTGTCTCTCTCATTCAACTCATGGGGGTCTGTTTTCCAAAAGTTAATTTGGCAGTTAGTATGGAACTTTGAACACATCCTCTTCTTGAAAGACTGTTACAATTTATAATTTTTTTACAATGATTCGGCACCAATTTGTCTTTAATCCAAAATCTGAATCCTTCATATTGGAAATAGTTACTATGTTTATTGAGTTTTAAACTATTTTCTGTGCTACATGATTATATATATGTTATCAAATTTAATTCTGTTGTATAGCTAGTAAGTGGTAGATGCAGTCCTTGGGCAGAATAATTTAGTTCTCACAGAAATTTTAACTGTTTATGTCTTAGCAGGAAAACTGAATTTTAGGATTTTTAGAAATTTTAACTGTTTATGTCTTAGCAGGAAAACTGAATTTTAGGATTTAAGTATTATCCTGGAAATATTTATTTTTGAGTGGAACTATTACAAGTGATAATGGATGAAAATTTTAAAAAATCTCTTTTATTTTTAGTGAACATGAAAAGATCATTTTGTACAAAAATTATCTAAAATTGGACTCCTCTACAAATGCTTGTAAAATAAAGGTAAGCTTTCAGTAAATTTTAACAAATTTGGCAAGTAAGTTGTTTTTGTACTATTTATACTTATTTCCTGCTCTTGCTCAAGCTGGTCTTGAACTCCTGAGCTCAAGGGATCCTCCTGTCTCAGCCTCCCACAGTGCTAGGATTACAGGGAGCCACCACACCCAGCCAAAAATTACTTTTTAATGTTGAAATCTTCTTTTAAGATGCAGCCATTTTGTAACTTACGGAAAATGTATTGTTAACATATCATTAATATTACAGTGCTATATATATATATATTTTGAGACAGAGCCTCAAGCTGTCACCCTCCAATTCCTGGGCTCAAATGAGTCTCTTGCCTCTGCCTCCCAAGTAGCTGGGACTATAGGCATCCTGGATAGAATGCTGTGGCATCACAGCTCACAGCAACCTCCAATTCCTGGGCTCAAATGAGTCTCTTGCCTCTGCCTCCCATGAGAATGTCAGAGCTTGAATTAGCAAGGAACGAACATTAAACTTCTTTTAAACTTGGCAAGAGTGGAAGTGGAATCAGGAGCATGTTAGTCCAAGTTTATGGAGATAACACCATGAAGAAAATGGCAGTATACAAAGGGATTAAATGTTTTTCTGAGGAAAGAGAAAGTATAACTGATGAAGAGAGATGAGGGTGGCCAGTGACAAGCCACCCTCATCTAATCCCAGTGACAAGCAGAAATGATGAAAATCATTGCAAAAGTTCATTGAATTATGCATCAGAATCATCGGCTGACTGTGAGAAGCATAGCAGACCAAGTAAAAATCACTAGGAAACAGGGAAATCTTAACCAGCAACTCAATGGCTCTTGCATCATGAGGTGCACCAACTCACATGGCACGCTGTTTATGAAGGAGATTGTAGCTACTAAACCAGTAACCGTATTGGAACCCCCTCCCTACTCACCTGATCTGGTCCCCAGTGACTTTTTTCTTTACCTGAAGATAAAGGAAATATTGAAAGGAAGACATTTAGGACATCAAGGGTAATATGACAACAGCACTGATGGCCATTCCAGAGAAAGAGAGTTCCACAGTTGCCTTGAAGAATGGACCAGGCATTGGCGTCAGGGCCAAGCTTCACAAGGGGAGTGCTTTGAAGGTGACCACAGTGATATTCAACAGTGAGGCATGGAGCACTTTTCTAGGATAAGTTCACAGACTTCTTTGTCAGATGTTATATGTACTGTATCTGATGATGAGAAAGGCAGAGGGGATTAAAAAGAATAAAGGAAAATAGAGAAGTTGGGAGGTAGGAAGTAAATGATGCGTTTCCTTAGTTGTCAAGGGTAGTCACGGCAGTGGTTCCACCAAGTATTTATTTGCATTGACTTATGTCTTTGTGTGACATGGATTTGCATGTCTCTGAAGGTGAATGTTTTTAGTAATTGTTCTCATGGGAGTGCAAATTATTTTATTCCGGGAAACCCCACAGTATATGTGAAAGCGTGTTCTAGGTCAATAGTATATGAAAGTTAGAAAGACTTGTCACTGAAACAAATTTTTAAGCACTTACATAGTGTAGATAGTGGAAATTTTAACACATAATCCTTACAGGAACCACATGAAGTCATTGTTATTTTATTCTCTCTTATTTTTCTCCTCACTCAGGTTTAGCATTTTCCCACAGTCACACAGGTTTTGAGTACCAGTCATAATTTAAACCTAGATTTGTCTGGTTCTACAGCCTGTTTCTTTTCAGTTTTGGTAACTTTTTGTCAGTACCAAACATGAAGTGCCTCTTGGTTGAGAAAGATGGACAAATGGGGTGTAGTGGCTCATGCCTATAATCCTAGTTACCAAGGAAGTTGAGGTGGGAGTCCAAGACCAGTCAGGGCAACATAGCAAGACCCTTTCTCTAAAAAAAAAAAAAAACCTTAAAAATAAATTAGCCAGGCATTGTGGTGCACACTTGTAGTCTTGGAGGCTGGGGTGAGAGGATTACTTCAGCCCTAGAGTTTGAGAATGCAGGGAATTAATGATCATATCAGTACACACAGCCTAGGTGACAGCAAGACCCCATCTCTAAAAAAGATTTTTAAAAAGAAATATGGATAGCATAAAATGTTGGAAAAACTACTGGAATAGAAGCCGGAAGAACTAGATTCTAAGGCCAATCTTTAATAATTAAGTTTTCTTTGACAAGTTAGAAAATCACTCTTAGACTTATCTTTTTAAGTGTTGTCTAGCAAGTCCTAATACAACATTTTGACATTCTCTTACAGTTCTAAATTCTAAAAGACTGAACTGTATTTAGTATTTTTGTGAACATTTAGAATGGACTTAGGGACAGCCTTCTTTTGTGTTAAGTAATTCATGGAAAGCATGGTATGTTATGGTCTCAGACTAGTATACAGTATCCCTTCTTATCTGCAATTTCACTTTCCATGGTTTCAGTTACCCACAGTGGACTGGGGTCTACAAATATTAAATGGAAAATTCCAGAAATAAGGCAATTTGTAAGTTCTGAATTGTGTTCTTTTTTGAGTAGCATGAAGAAATCTCATGCCATCTTTCTCATTTTTTTTTGGCTGAGGCTGGGTTTGAACCCATCACCTCTGGCATATGGGGCCGGTGCCCTACTCCTTTGAGCCACAGGCACTGCCCATCCTGCTCCTTCTTGCCTGAGATATGAATTGTCTCTCTGTCTAATAACATATAACCCAATGTATATACACTATTACTTGTTCATTACTCATTAGCCATACGTAAGTAACATCAGGTCAATAGTAGCCTAACTCTAAGTTACAATGCTTAGTCATTCACCTCAGTTCATCTCATTAGGTAGCATTTTATCATCTCATACTTCCCAAGAAGAAGGGTGAGTATACTTGATCTTCGCCAAAAGGCCGAGAATCGATGGAGAAAGGGCGTACAATACAATAAAGTATTTTAGAGAGAAAAACTACATTCACATAGCTTTTTAAAAGTGTATTGTTATAATTATTTTATTATTGTTGTTAGTCTCTTACTGTTCCTAATTGATAAATTAAGCTTTCTCATAGTTATGAATGTATAGGAAAAAACATAGTGCATGTAGTGTGCAGTGCTGTCTGCAGTTTCAGGCAGCCCCATGGATAAAAGAGGGCTACTATATTTTTAATTTCTTTAAGGAATTAAGTAAATTAAATAAGTTAACTAAGTAAGTAAACCTTATTCTGCATTTGTTATTTTACATGTGGTATAGTTTTTTTGTTTTCTCAGCCTCCCAAGTGGCTGGGACTACAGGCACCCACCACAATGCCCAGCTATATTTGGAGATGAGGTTTTGCTCTGGCTCAGGCTGGTCTCGAACTCTTGAACTCAGGCAGTTCACTTGCCTCGGCCCCCCAGAGTTCTAGGATTATAGATGTGAGCCACTGAGCCCGGCCATTTGGTCCTTTGTTTTTGAAAGTACTTTTTTATTTAAACAGTTCATCGGGGCCTCAATAAATTGGAGTTTTTTCTATGCTTATTCTAGAGAAGTATTATACTTGAAGGTAATTTTTTAGGTTCTTGAATACTTCATTCCAGTTTAGGTAGTGCCAAGAAGTTACCTTAAATGGTGGTTGTTTTTTAATATCATTATTTTATGGAACTTTTTGTTTTATAATAGTTGCTGTCCTTTGGTGAAAGACAATGTGTGTTCATCAGTAAAGTTGTGGTACACACAAGATCAGTTTTGGCAAATTTGTCAAAAAGCTGTCCTGCTGTAGGATCAAGGATAGACCTTGACAAGGTCCGAAGCATAATGGAGTCTATGGGGTCAAAGTTATCACCTGGAGCTCAGCAATTGATGAATATGGTTCGATTACAGCAGCAGGTAAGTAGAAATGGATTTCTTTCCAGGTACTATTAAAAATTTCAAGAAGATGAAATAAGGAAATGTAGTGACTTAAAATTGTTTTGAATTTTTATTGATTTAATTGTTATCTTTAGTTTTGTAAAACTCACATTTTTATAGATTTACCCTTTTACAAAACGTTTTGACTATAGATCTTCACACTTTGTCATGAATTTTATCTGCTAATTCGTCTACCAAGTGTTTATTAAACAACTTCCCAGTGAATAAGACACAGATTTGAGTACTTCTAAGAGTGCAAAGATAGTGAGTTAGTCTATAGCCCGTAGGAGTCTAGAACATGTAAGTAGGCAGTGACGAGGTAGACTAGGAAAGGCTTACTAAAGGAAATTATCTAGACCTTCAAAGAAGAAGAGTGGGATTAGCCACGTCAATTCAGAAGGACCCCATTTCAAATAAAGAGAAATGAGTAGGATAAAATCTCCTATGCTAAAAGAAGTAGTTATAACTGAGACATGAACAGCAGCTCTTGTCTTGGGAGCAAAGAAGTGATGGGAAGTTTTCGTAGATTAGAGGTCAAACACAAGTTTGAATACTATTTTAAATTTGTGAATGTTTTTTACCTCTGTTTTAAGAAATTTTAATCTACTGTTTTTGTAAGGTGAATCAAGAAAATAAGACTAGAGGAAAGAGACCAGCTGTTTTGTTATTTTCCTTATCTAGGTAAGGTTAATGAGAATCTGAGATTGGACATAGTAATGTAATGCTGGATTGTGAGATGCTGAAACAGGGAAGCCATTGGAAACTGACAAACTAATTTAATATTGGTGATGTGGGAGAAAGTAGAAGCAAATGTGAAATCGTTTTTGAATTTGAAGATATATATAAATGCAACCCCAAGGAAGAGGATATTTGGATGGAAAAATAGTTTCATTTTGGTAATAGAGTTAGCTCTAAATAAGACATCAGTTAAATAGATGTTGCAAGCATTTGGGAACACAGGATTGGGAGAAGTGGAGTGAGCCTTCAGTGGCAAGCAGAGGGGTTTGGCAGCTTACTCATAGTAGCTAACAAAGACAGAAACAAGAAAAACAGCCCCTTGTTTCATAAGGATACAGGGAGAGGAAAAGGGAACGGGAGAGGAGAAGGCAGGATGATAGAGTAGCAAGAGGAAGAGGTGTCAGGCAAAGCAACTTCAGGTTCTTGTGCTTTTATTAATTCTGCTCTGTTTGGCAAGTTAATTGATGTTTTGTCAATATGAATTCTTCATACAAAATTTAAGTAATAATACTATGAAGGTCACAGTATTGATGTGAACATTTAAATAATGCAAGTAAAGAACTTGTAAATACTGTAAGTATTCAGTTAGTACAAGTGTTGGAGTTTGGGCAGAGTTTAGAGAACCAGGAGAGCAGAAGACTCTGGAAACCACAGGAAAGAGGGTTTCAAAAAAGAAGGAAATCTGTTCTTTTCTTCCTTCTCCACCATTCTGTCACCTGAATGCCTCAGGGGGTTCTTACATGGTCCTGCTCTGATACAATCCATTGTCCACAGTTTACTCAGAATAATCTACAAGGGTGCAGAGATGTCGTCTTTCCCCTGTGTAATCCCCCCCACTGAGTCCTACCACTGTGTAATCCCCCCCCACAGTCCCCTTAGAATAAATCCTGATTCCTTACCCAGGCCTCTGCAGATCTGGGTCCTGCTTGCCTCCTCAGCCTCTTCAGCACTTTGCCCTAGACTTTCTGATGTGTGTACTCCCTAAATATCCAAATCTGTTCCTTCCTTAGGACCTTTGTACTTGTAACTGTTCTCTGGCCGGACCCCCTTCCTTGTGATATTTTGGTGTCTACATTTTTTTTTTTATTCAGATCTCATTATAATGTTACACTTTTGTTTTTGTTTTTTGAGACACTCTCAAACTGTCACCCTGGGTAAAGTGCTGTGGCATTATAGTTCACAGCAACCTCCAACTCCTGGGCTCACACCATCTTCTTGCCTCAGTTTTTCTATTTTTAGTAGATGGAGTCTTAACTCTTGCTCAGTCTGGTCTCAAACTTATGAGCTTTAGCAGTCCACCCACCTTGGCCTCCCAGAGTGCTAGGATTACAGGCAAGTGCCACTGTGCCCAGCCTAATGTTACACCTTCACCGAGACCTTCCCCAGCCACCCAGATTAAAGTAATGTGTACCTCCAGATCTATACATGTATCGTAGTTTCATCAGTGCTCTTCTGATCAGTTTGTTTTTTATGTATTGGTTGCTTGTTAATCTCACTAAATGTAAACTTCATGCATACAGACACTTGTCTATCTTTTTAGTGGATTCAAATACCTATATGTATACAGTCATGCCTCTATTAACAATGGGGATATATTCTGAAAAATGCATCCTTAGGTAATTGCATTATTGTGTAACCATTAGAATGTGTACTTTCACAAACCTAGTTATTGTAGCCTACCTTAAGTTGTATGGTGCCTAGAGCCTATTGTCCTAGACTATAAATCTGTACAGTACGTTCCTGTGTTGAATACTATAGACAGTTGTAACACGGTGGTATTTGTGTATCTAAATGTGATCTTAACATAGAAAAGGTATAGTAAAACACTGGATGGGGTAACTTGTGCCTGTAATCTCAGCTACTCAGGAAACAGAGGCAAAAGGATTGCTTGAGGACAGGAGTTTGAGACCATCCTGGGTCATATGAGACCTCAGTCTCTAAAATAAAAAATTTAAATTACGGGCTGGGTGCAGTGACTCACACCTGTAATCTGAGCACTTTAGGAGACTGAGGTGATTGGATCACTGGAGCTCATGAATTCGAGACCAGCCTGAGCAAGAGCAAGACCCATCTCTAAAAAATAGCCGGGTGTTGTGGTAGGTGCCTGTAGTCCCAGCCACTCAGGAGGCTGAGGCAAGAGAATTGCTTGACTCCAACAGTTTGTGTTGCTGTGAGCTATGATGCCATGGCACTCTACCAGCAACAAAGTGAGACTCTGTCTCAAAAAAAAAATTTTTTTTAAATTAAGAAAAAAGTAGCGGCTCGGCGCCTGTGGCTCAACAGGCTAAGGTGCCAGCCATGTACACCTGAGCTGGCGGGTTCGAATCCAGCCCGGGCCCACCAAACAACAATGACGGCTGCAACCAAAAAATGGCCGGGAGTTGTGGCGGTTGCCTGTAGTCCCAGCTACTTGGGAGGCGGAGGCAGGAGACTCGCTTGAGCCCAGGAATTGGAGCTGTGATGCCACAGCACTCTATCCAGGGTGACACAGCACTCTATCCAGGGTGACAGCTTGAGGCTCTGTCTCAAAAGAAAAAAAAAAAAGGAAATAAGTAGGGTAGCGCCCCTAGCTCAGTGGATAGGGCACTGGTCACATATACTGAGGGTGGCAGGTTCGAACCTGGCCCATGCCAGCTAAAAATAACAATAGTAACTGCAACAACAACAACAAAAGTAGCTGTGAGCTATGGTGCCACAGCACTCTAGCAGGGCGACAGCTTGAGGCTCTGTCTCCAAAAAAAAACAGAAAAGAAAAAAAGTAGGCCAGGTGCAGTGGCTTGTACCTGTAATCCTAGAACCCTGGAAGGCCAAGGCCAGTGAATCTCTTGAGCTCAGGAGTTTGAGACCAGCCAGAGCAAGAGCCAGGCCCCCATATCTAAAAATAGGTGGGCATTGTGCTGGGTGCCTGTAGTCCCAGCTACTTGGGAGGCTGAGGCAAGAAGATTACTTGAGCCCAAGAGTTTGAGATTGCTATGAGCTATGACAACAGGACACTCTACCAAGGGCGACAAAGTAAGGCTGTCTTGGCTGGGTGCCTGTACTCAGTTGTTAGGGCGCCAGCCACATAGACTGCTGGGCCCGCTAAACAAACAACAACAAAAACAAAAATAGCCGGGCGTTGTGGCAGGCATCTGTAGTTCTGGCTGCTTGGGAGGCTGAGACAAGAGAATTGCTTGAGCCCCAAAATTTGAGGTTGCTGTGAGCTATGACACTATGGCACTGTACCAAGGGCAATAAAGTGAGACTTCTGTCTCAATTAAAAAAAAGGGGGGGGGGGCGGCTCCTGTGACTCAGCGAGCAGGGCGCCGGCCCCATATACCGAAGGTGGCGGGTTCAAGCCTGGCCTCGGCCGAACTGCAAAAACAAAAAAATAGCCGGGCGCTGTGGCGGGCACCTGTAGTCCCAGCTACTAGGGAGGCTGAGGCAAGAGAATCGCTTA